>JAXFYN010000616.1:0-114435 GCA_036172215.1 Camellia granthamiana
AGAAATGGCAAATAAATGCCGTATTTACATATCTGCCACTGTGCAGGAGAATCCGTATAGGTGTTCGAGTGTTCGAACCCTAATGCGTGAGAAATGGTAAGGAAACGTTGTATTTACATCTCTGCAACTGTGCAGGAGAATCCGTATAGGTGTTCGAGTGTTCGAACCCTAATGCGTGAGAAATGGCAAATAAATGCCGTATTTACATATCTGCCACTGTGCAGGAGAATCCGTGTAGGTGTTCGAGTGTTCGAACCCTAATGCGTGAGAAATGGCAAGGAAACGTTGTATTTACATATCTGCCACTGTGCAGGAGAATCCGTATAGGTGTTCGAGTGTTCGAACCCTAATGGGTGATAAATTGTAAGGAAACGTTGTATTTGCATATCTGCCACTGTGCAGGAGAATCTGTGTAGGTGTTCGAGTGTTCGAACCCTAATGCGTGAGAAATGCTAAGGAAATGTTGTATTTACATATCTGCCACTGTGCAGGAGAATCCGTATAGGTGTTCGAGTGTTCGAACCCTAATGCGTGAGAAATGGTAAGTAAATGCCGTATTTACATAGCTACCACTGTGCAGGAGAATCCGTATAGGTGTTCGAGTGTTCGAACCCTAATGTGTGTTCGAACCCTAATGCGTGAGAAATGGCAAATAAATGCCGTATTTACATATCTGCCACTGTGCAGGAGAATCCGTATAGGTGTTCGAGTGTTCGAACCCTAATGCGTGAGAAATGGTAAGGAAACGTTGTATTTACATCTCTGCAACTGTGCAGGAGAATCCGTATAGGTGTTCGAGTGTTCGAACCCTAATGCGTGAGAAATGGCAAATAAATGCCGTATTTACATATCTGCCACTGTGCAGGAGAATTCGTGTAGGTGTTCGAGTGTTCGAACCCTAATGCGTGAGAAATGGCAAGGAAACGTTGTATTTACATATCTGCCACTGTGCAGGAGAATCCGTATAGGTGTTCGAGTGTTCGAACCCTAATGGGTGATAAATTGTAAGGAAACATTGTATTTACATATCTGCCACTGTGCAGGAGAATCTGTGTAGGTGTTCGAGTGTTCGAACCCTAATGCGTGAGAAATGCTAAGGAAATGTTGTATTTACATATCTGCCACTGTGCAGGAAAATCCGTATAGGTGTTCGAGTGTTCGAACCCTAATGCGTGAGAAATGGTAAGTAAATGCCGTATTTACATAGCTACCACTGTGCAGGAGAATCCGTATCGGTGTTCGAGTGTTCGAACCCTAATGCGTGAGAAATTGTGAGGAAACGTTGTATTTACATATCTGCCACTGTGCAGGAGAATCCGTATAGGTGTTCGAGTGTTCGAACCCTAATGCGTGAGAAATGGTAAGTAAATGCCGTATTAACATATCTGCCACTGTGCAGGAGAATCCGTATAGGTGTTCGAGTGTTCGAACCCTAATGCGTGAGAAATTGTAAGGAAACGTTGTATTTACATATCTGCCACTGTGCAGGAGAATCCGTATAGGTGTTCGAGTGTTCGAACCCTAATGCGTGAGAAATGGTAAGTAAAGGCCGTATTTACATATCTGCAACTATAGAGGAGAATCCGTATAGGTGTTCGAGTGTTCGAACCCTAATGCGTGAGAAATGGTAAGTAAATGCCGTATTTACATATCTGCGACTGTGCAGGAGAATCCGTATAGGTGTTCGAGTGTTCGAACCCTAATGCGTGAGAAAATGTTAGGAAACGTTGTAGTTACATATCTGCCACTGTGCTGGAGAATCCGTATAGGTGTTCGAGTGTTCGAACCCTAATGCGTGAGAAATGGTAAGGAAACGTTGTATTTACATATCTGCAACTGTGCAGGAGAATCCGTATAGGTGTTCGAGTGTTCGAACCCTAATGTGTGTTCGAACCCTAATGCGTGAGAAATGGCAAATAAATGCCGTATTTACATATCTGCCACTGTGCAGGAGAATCCGTATAGGTGTTCGAGTGTTCGAACCCTAATGCGTGAGAAATGGTAAGGAAACGTTGTATTTACATCTCTGCAACTGTGCAGGAGAATCCGTATAGGTGTTCGAGTGTTCGAACCC
This sequence comes from Camellia granthamiana, assembly GCA_036172215.1. Lineage (NCBI taxonomy): Eukaryota > Viridiplantae > Streptophyta > Magnoliopsida > Ericales > Theaceae > Camellia > Camellia granthamiana. Next base: position 2,075 of record JAXFYN010000616.1, read on the forward strand.
TAATGCGTGAGAAATGGCAAATAAATGCCGTATTTACAAATCTGCCACTGTGCAGGAGAATCCGTGTAGGTGTTCGAGTGTTCGAACCCTAATGCGTGAGAAATGGCAAGGAAACGTTGTATTTACATATCTGCCACTGTGCAGGAGAATCCGTATAGGTGTTCGAGTGTTCGAACCCTAATGGGTGATAAATTGTAAGGAAACGTTGTATTTACATATCTGCCACTGTGCAGGAGAATCTGTGTAGGTGTTCGAGTGTTCGAACCCTAATGCGTGAGAAATGCTAAGGAAATGTTGTATTTACATATCTGCCACTATGCTGGAGAATCCGTATAGGTGTTCGAGTGTTCGAACCCTAATGCGTGAGAAATGGTAAGTAAATGCCGTATTTACATAGCTACCACTGTGCAGGAGAATCCGTATAGGTGTTCGAGTGTTCGAACCCTAATGTGTGTTCGAACCCTAATGCGTGAGAAATGGCAAATAAATGCCGTATTTACATATCTGCCACTGTGCAGGAGAATCCGTATAGGTGTTCGAGTGTTCGAACCCTAATGCGTGAGAAATGGTAAGGAAACGTTGTATTTACATCTCTGCAACTGTGCAGGAGAATCCGTATAGGTGTTCGAGTGTTCGAACCCTAATGCGTGAGAAATGGCAAATAAATGCCGTATTTACATATCTGCCACTGTGCGGGAGAATCCGTGTAGGTGTTCGAGTGTTCGAACCCTAATGCGTGAGAAATGGGAAGGAAACGTTGTATTTACATATATGCCACTGTGCAGGAGAATCCGTATAGGTGTTCGAGTGTTCGAACCCTAATCGGTGATAAATTGTAAGGAAACGTTGTATTTACATATCTGCCACTGTGCAGGAGAATCTGTGTAGGTGTTCGAGTGTTCGAACCCTAATGCGTGAGAAATGCTAAGGAAATGTTGTATTTACATATCTGCCACTGTGCAGGAGAATCCGTATAGGTGTTCGAGTGTTCGAACCCTAATGCGTGAGAAATGGTAAGTAAATGCCGTATTTACATAGCTACCACTGTGCAGGAGAATCCGTATCGGTGTTCGAGTGTTCGAACCCTAATGCGTGAGAAATTGTGAGGAAACGTTGTATTTACATATCTGCCACTGTGCAGGAGAATCCGTATAGGTGTTCGAGTGTTCGAACCCTAATGCGTGAGAAATGGTAAGTAAATGCCGTATTAACATATCTGCCACTGTGCAGGAGAATCCGTATAGGTGTTCGAGTGTTCGAACCCTAATGCGTGAGAAATTGTAAGGAAACGTTGTATTTACATATCTGCCACTGTGCAGGAGAATCCGTATAGGTGTTCGAGTGTTCGAACCCTAATGCGTGAGAAATGGTAAGTAAAGGCCGTATTTACATATCTGCAACTATAGAGGAGAATCCGTATAGGTGTTCGAGTGTTCGAACCCTAATGCGTGAGAAATGGTAAGTAAATGCCGTATTTACATATCTGCGACTGTGCAGGAGAATCCGTATAGGTGTTCGAGTGTTCGAACCCTAATGCGTGAGAAAATGTTAGGAAACGTTGTATTTACATATCTGCCACTGTGCAGGAGAATCCGTATAGGTGTTCGAGTGTTCGAACCCTAATGCGTGAGAAATGGTAAGGAAACGTTGTATTTACATATCTGCAACTGTGCAGGAGAATCCGTATAGGTGTTCGAGTGTTCGAACCCTAATGTGTGTTCGAACCCTAATGCGTGAGAAATGGCAAATAAATGCCGTATTTACATATCTGCCACTGTGAGGAGAATCCGTATAGGTGTTCGAGTGTTCGAACCCTAATGCGTGAGAAATGGTAAGGAAACGTTGTATTTACATCTCTGCAACTGTGCAGGAGAATCCGTATAGGTGTTCGAGTGTTCGAACCCTAATGCGTGAGAAATGACAAATAAATGCCGTATTAACATATCTGCCACTGTGCAGGAGAATCCGTATAGGTGTTCGAGTGTTCGAACCCTAATGCGTGAGAAATTGTAAGGAAACGTTGTATTTACATATCTGCCACTGTGCAGGAGAATCCGTATAGGTGTTCGAGTGTTCGAACCCTAATGCGTGAGAAATGGCAAATAAATGCCGTATTTACATATCTGCCACTGTGCAGGAGAATCCGTGTAGGTGTTCGAGTGTTCGAACCCTAATGCGTGAGAAATGGGAAGGAAACGTTGTATTTACATATATGCCACTGTGCAGGAGAATCCGTATAGGTGTTCGAGTGTTCGAACCCTAATGGGTGATAAATTGTAAGGAAACGTTGTATTTACATATCTGCCACTGTGCAGGAGAATCTGTGTAGGTGTTCGAGTGTTCGAACCCTAATGCGTGAGAAATGCTAAGGAAATGTTGTATTTACATATCTGCCACTGTGCAGGAGAATCCGTATAGGTGTTCGAGTGTTCGAACCCTAATGCGTGAGAAATGGTAAGTAAATGCCGTATTTACATAGCTACCACTGTGCAGGAGAATCCGTATCGGTGTTCGAGTGTTCGAACCCTAATGCTTGAGAAATTGTGAGGAAACGTTGTATTTACATATCTGCCACTGTGCAGGAGAATCCGTATAGGTGTTCGAGTGTTCGAACCCTAATGCGTGAGAAATGGTAAGTAAATGCCGTATTAACATATCTGCCACTGTGCAGGAGAATCCGTATAGGTGTTCGAGTGTTCGAACCCTAATGCGTGAGAAATTGTAAGGAAACGTTGTATTTACATATCTGCCACTGTGCAGGAGAATCCGTATAGGTGTTCGAGTGTTCGAACCCTAATGCGTGAGAAATGGTAAGTAAAGGCCGTATTTACATATCTGCAACTATAGAGGAGAATCCGTATAGGTGTTCGAGTGTTCGAACCCTAATGCGTGAGAAATGGTAAGTAAATGCCGTATTTACATATCTGCGACTGTGCAGGAGAATCCGTATAGGTGTTCGAGTGTTCGAACCCTAATGCGTGAGAAAATGTTAGGAAACGTTGTATTTACATATCTGCCACTGTGCAGGAGAATCCGTATAGGTGTTCGAGTGTTCGAACCCTAATGCGTGAGAAATGGTAAGGAAACGTTGTATTTACATATCTGCAACTGTGCAGGAGAATCCGTATAGGTGTTCGAGTGTTCGAACCCTAATGTGTGTTCGAACCCTAATGCGTGAGAAATGGCAAATAAATGCCGTATTTACATATCTGCCACTGTGAGGAGAATCCGTATAGGTGTTCGAGTGTTCGAACCCTAATGCGTGAGAAATGGTAAGGAAACGTTGTATTTACATCTCTGCAACTGTGCAGGAGAATCCGTATAGGTGTTCGAGTGTTCGAACCCTAATGCGTGAGAAATGACAAATAAATGCCGTATTTACATATCTGCCACTGTGCAGGAGAATCCGTGTAGGTGTTCGAGTGTTCGAACCCTAATGCGTGAGAAATGGCAAGGAAACGTTGTATTTACATATCTGCCACTGTGCAGGAGAATCCGTATAGGTGTTCGAGTGTTCGAACCCTAATGGGTGATAAATTGTAAGGAAACGTTGTATTTACATATCTGCCACTGTGCAGGAGAATCCGTGTAGGTGTTCGAGTGTTCGAACCCTAATGCGTGAGAAATGGTAAGGAAACGTTGTATTTACATATCTGCCACTGTGCTGGGGAATCCGTATAGGTGTTCGAGTGTTCGAACCCTAATGCGTGAGAAATGGCAAATAAATGCCGTATTTACATATCTGCTACTGTGCAGCAGAATCCGTATAGGTGTTCGAGTGTTCGAACCCTAATGCGTGAGAAATGGTATCGAAACGTTGTATTTACATATCTGCAACTGTGCAGGAGAATCCGTATAGGTGTTCGAGTGTTCGAACCCTAATGCGTGAGAAATGGTAAGTAAATGCCGTATTTACATATCTGCCATTGTGCAGGAGAATCCGTATAGGTGTTCGAGTGTTCGAACCCTAATGCGTGAGAAATTGTAAAGAAACGTTGTATTTACATATCTGCCACTGTGCCGGAGAATCCGTATAGGTGTTCGTGTGTTCGAACCCTAATTCGTGAGAAATGCTTGGTAAATGTCGTATTTAGATATCTGCCACTGTGCAGGAGAATCCGTATAGGTGTTCGAGTGTTCGAACCCTAATGCGTGAGAAATGGTAAGGAAACGTTGTATTTACATATCTGCCACTGTGCAGGAGAATCCGTATAGGTGTTCGAGTGTTCGAACCCTAATGCGTGAGAAATTGTAAGGTAACGTTGTATTTACATATCTGCCACTGTGCAAGAGAATCCGTATAGGTGTTCGAGTGTTCGAACCCTAATGCGTGAGAAATTGTAAGGAAACGTTGTATTTACGTATCTGCCACTGTGCAGGAGAATCTGTGTAGGTGTTCGAGTGTTCGAACCCTAATGCGTGAGAAATGCTAAGGAAATGTTGTATTTACATATCTGCCACTGTGCAGGAGAATCCGTATAGGTGTTCGAGTGTTCGAACCCTAATGCGTGAGAAATGGTAAGTAAATGCCGTATTTACATAGCTACCACTGTGCAGGAGAATCCGTATCAGTGTTCGAGTGTTCGAACCCTAATGCGTGAGAAATTGTGAGGAAACGTTGTATTTACATATCTGCCACTGTGCAGGAGAATCCGTATAGGTGTTCGAGTGTTCGAACCCTAATGCGTGAGAAATGGTAAGTAAATGCCGTATTAACATATCTGCCACTGTGCAGGAGAATCCGTATAGGTGTTCGAGTGTTCGAACCCTAATGCGTGAGAAATTGTAAGGAAACGTTGTATTTACATATCTGCCACTGTGCTGGAGAATCCGTATAGGTGTTCGAGTGTTCGAACCCTAATGCGTGAGAAATGGTAAGTAAATGCCGTATTTACATAGCTACCACTGTGCAGGAGAATCCGTATAGGTGTTCGAGTGTTCGAACCCTAATGTGTGTTCGAACCCTAATGCGTGAGAAATGGCAAATAAATGCCGTATTTACATATCTGCCACTGTGCAGGAGAATCCGTATAGGTGTTCGAGTGTTCGAACCCTAATGCGTGAGAAATGGTAAGGAAACGTTGTATTTACATCTCTGCAACTGTGCAGGAGAATCCGTATAGGTGTTCGAGTGTTCGAACCCTAATGCGTGAGAAATGGCAAATAAATGCCGTATTTACATATCTGCCACTGTGCAGGAGAATCCGTGTAGGTGTTCGAGTGTTCGAACCCTAATGCGTGAGAAATGGCAAGGAAACGTTGTATTTACATATCTGCCACTGTGCAGGAGAATCCGTATAGGTGTTCGAGTGTTCGAACCCTAATGCGTGAGAAAATGTTAGGAAACGTTGTATTTACATATCTGCCACTGTGCAGGAGAATCCGTATAGGTGTTCGAGTGTTCGAACCCTAATGCGTGAGAAATGGTAAGGAAACGTTGTATTTACATATCTGCAACTGTGCAGGAGAATCCGTATAGGTGTTCGAGTGTTCGAACCCTAATGTGTGTTCGAACCCTAATGCGTGAGAAATGGCAAATAAATGCCGTATTTACATATCTGCCACTGTGCAGGAGAATCCGTATAGGTGTTCGAGTGTTCGAACCCTAATGCGTGAGAAATGGTAAGGAAACGTTGTATTTACATCTCTGCAACTGTGCAGGAGAATCCGTATAGGTGTTCGAGTGTTCGAACCCTAATGCGTGAGAAATGGCAAATAAATGCCGTATTTACATATCTGCCACTGTGCAGGAGAATCCGTGTAGGTGTTCGAGTGTTCGAACCCTAATGCGTGAGAAATGGCAAGGAAACGTTGTATTTACATATCTGCCACTGTGCAGGAGAATCCGTATAGGTGTTCGAGTGTTCGAACCCTAATGGGTGATAAATTGTAAGGAAACGTTGTATTTGCATATCTGCCACTGTGCAGGAGAATCTGTGTAGGTGTTCGAGTGTTCGAACCCTAATGCGTGAGAAATGCTAAGGAAATGTTGTATTTACATATCTGCCACTGTGCAGGAGAATCCGTATAGGTGTTCGAGTGTTCGAACCCTAATGCGTGAGAAATGGTAAGTAAATGCCGTATTTACATAGCTACCACTGTGCAGGAGAATCCGTATAGGTGTTCGAGTGTTCGAACCCTAATGTGTGTTCGAACCCTAATGCGTGAGAAATGGCAAATAAATGCCGTATTTACATATCTGCCACTGTGCAGGAGAATCCGTATAGGTGTTCGAGTGTTCGAACCCTAATGCGTGAGAAATGGTAAGGAAACGTTGTATTTACATCTCGGCAACTGTGCAGGAGAATCCGTATAGGTGTTCGAGTGTTCGAACCCTAATGCGTGAGAAATGGCAAATAAATGCCGTATTTACATATCTGCCACTGTGCTGGAGAATTCGTGTAGGTGTTCGAGTGTTCGAACCCTAATGCGTGAGAAATGGCAAGGAAACGTTGTATTTACATATCTGCCACTGTGCAGGAGAATCCGTATAGGTGTTCGAGTGTTCGAACCCTAATGGGTGATAAATTGTAAGGAAACGTTGTATTTACATATCTGCCACTGTGCAGGAGAATCTGTGTAGGTGTTCGAGTGTTCGAACCCTAATGCGTGAGAAATGCTAAGGAAATGTTGTATTTACATATCTGCCACTGTGCAGGAGAATCCGTATAGGTGTTCGAGTGTTTGAACCCTAATGCGAGAGAAATGGTAAGTAAATGCCGTATTTACATAGCTACCACTGTGCAGGAGAATCCGTATCGGTGTTCGAGTGTTCGAACCCTAATGCGTGAGAAATTGTGAGGAAACGTTGTATTTACATATCTGCCACTGTGCAGGAGAATCCGTATAGGTGTTCGAGTGTTCGAACCCTAATGCGTGAGAAATGGTAAGTAAATGCCGTATTAACATATCTGCCACTGTGCAGGAGAATCCGTATAGGTGTTCGAGTGTTCGAACCCTAATGCGTGAGAAATTGTAAGGAAACGTTGTATTTACATATCTGCCACTGTGCAGGAGAATCCGTATAGGTGTTCGAGTGTTCGAACCCTAATGCGTGAGAAATGGTAAGTAAAGGCCGTATTTACATATCTGCAACTATAGAGGAGAATCCGTATAGGTGTTCGAGTGTTCGAACCCTAATGCGTGAGAAATGGTAAGTAAATGCCGTATTTACATATCTGCGACTGTGCAGGAGAATCCGTATAGGTGTTCGAGTGTTCGAACCCTAATGCGTGAGAAAATGTTAGGAAACATTGTATTTACATATCTGCCACTGTGCAGGAGAATCCGTATAGGTGTTCGAGTGTTCGAACCCTAATGCGTGAGAAATGGTAAGGAAACGTTGTATTTAGATATCTGCAACTGTGCAGGAGAATCCGTATAGGTGTTCGAGTGTTCGAACCCTAATGTGTGTTCGAACCCTAATGAGTGAGAAATGGCAAATAAATGCCGTATTTACATATCTGCCACTGTGCAGGAGAATCCGTATAGGTGTTCGAGTGTTCGAACCCTAATGCGTGAGAAATGGTAAGGAAACGTTGTATTTACATCTCTGCAACTGTGCAGGAGAATCCGTATAGGTGTTCGAGTGTTCGAACCCTAATGAGTGAGAAATGGCAAATAAATGCCGTATTTACAAATCTGCCACTGTGCAGGAGAATCCGTGTAGGTGTTCGAGTGTTCGAACCCTAATGCGTGAGAAATGGCAAGGAAACGTTGTATTTACATATCTGCCACTGTGCAGGAGAATCCGTATAGGTGTTCGAGTGTTCGAACCCTAATGGGTGATAAATTGTAAGGAAACGTTGTATTTACATATCTGCCACTGTGCAGGAGAATCTGTGTAGGTGTTCGAGTGTTCGAACCCTAATGCGTGAGAAATGCTAAGGAAATGTTGTATTTACATATCTGCCACTGTGCTGGAGAATCCGTATAGGTGTTCGAGTGTTCGAACCCTAATGCGTGAGAAATGGTAAGTAAATGCCGTATTTACATAGCTACCACTGTGCAGGAGAATCTGTATAGGTGTTCGAGTGTTCGAACCCTAATTTGTGTTCGAACCCTAATGCGTGAGAAATGGCAAATAAATGCCGTATTTACATATCTGCCACTGTGCAGGAGAATCCGTATAGGTGTTCGAGTGTTCGAACCCTAATGCGTGAGAAATGGTAAGGAAACGTTGTATTTACATCTCTGCAACTGTGCAGCAGAATCCGTATAGGTGTTCGAGTGTTTCGAACCCTAATGCGTGAGAAATGGCAAATAAATGCCGTATTTACATATCTGCCACTGTGCAGGAGAATCCGTGTAGGTGTTCGAGTGTTCGAACCCTAATGCGTGAGAAATGGCAAGGAGACGTTGTATTTACATATCTGCCACTGTGCAGGAGAATCCGTATAGGTGTTCGAGTGTTCGAACCCTAATGGGTGATAAATTGTAAGGAAACGTTGTATTTACATATCTGCCACTGTGCAGGAGAATCTGTGTAGGTGTTCGAGTGTTCGAACCCTAATGCGTGAGAAATGCTAAGGAAATGTTGTATTTACATATCTGCCACTGTGCAGGAGAATCCGTATAGGTGTTCGAGTGTTCGAACCCTAATGCGTGAGAAATGGTAAGTAAATGCCGTATTTACATAGCTACCACTGTGCAGGAGAATCCGTATCGGTGTTCGAGTGTTCGAACCCTAATGCGTGAGAAATTGTGAGGAAACGTTGTATTTACATATCTGCCACTGTGCAGGAGAATCCGTATAGGTGTTCGAGTGTTCGAACCCTAATGCGTGAGAAATGGTAAGTAAATGCCGTATTAACATATCTGCCACTGTGCAGGAGAATCCGTATAGGTGTTCGAGTGTTCGAACCCTAATGCGTGAGAAATTGTAAGGAAACGTTGTATTTACATATCTGCCACTGTGCAGGAGAATCCGTATAGGTGTTCGAGTGTTCGAACCCTAATGCGTGAGAAATGGTAAGTAAAGGCCGTATTTACATATCTGCAACTATAGAGGAGAATCCGTATAGGTGTTCGAGTGTTCGAACCCTAATGCGTGAGAAATGGTAAGTAAATGCCGTATTTACATATCTGCGACTGTGCAGGAGAATCCGTATAGGTGTTCGAGTGTTCGAACCCTAATGCGTGAGAAAATGTTAGGAAACGTTGTATTTACATATCTGCCACTGTGCAGGAGAATCCGTATAGGTGTTCGAGTGTTCGAACCCTAATGCGTGAGAAATGGTAAGGAAACGTTGTATTTACATATCTGCAACTGTGCAGGAGAATCCGTATAGGTGTTCGAGTGTTCGAACCCTAATGTGTGTTCGAACCCTAATGCGTGAGAAATGGCAAATAAATGCCGTATTTACATATCTGCCACTGTGAGGAGAATCCGTATAGGTGTTCGAGTGTTCGAACCCTAATGCGTGGGAAATGGTAAGGAAACGTTGTATTTACATCTCTGCAACTGTGCAGGAGAATCCGTATAGGTGTTCGAGTGTTCGAACCCTAATGCGTGAGAAATGACAAATAAATGCCGTATTTACATATCTGCCACTGTGCAGGAGAATCCGTGTAGGTGTTCGAGTGTTCGAACCCTAATGCGTGAGAAATGGCAAGGAAACGTTGTATTTACATATCTGCCACTGTGCAGGAGAATCCGTATAGGTGTTCGAGTGTTCGAACCCTAATGGGTGATAAATTGTAAGGAAACGTTGTATTTACATATCTGCCACTGTGCAGGAGAATCCGTGTAGGTGTTCGACTGTTCGAACCCTAATGCGTGAGAAATGGTAAGGAAACGTTGTATTTACATATCTGCCACTGTGCTGGGGAATCCGTATAGGTGTTCGAGTGTTCGAACCCTAATGCGTGAGAAATGGCAAATAAATGCCGTATTTACATATCTGCTACTGTGCAGCAGAATCCGTATAGGTGTTCGAGTGTTCGAACCCTAATGCGTGAGAAATGGTATCGAAACGTTGTATTTACATATCTGCAACTGTGCAGGAGAATCCGTATAGGTGTTCGAGTGTTCGAACCCTAATGCGTGAGAAATGGTAAGTAAATGCCGTATTTACATATCTGCCATTGTGCAGGAGAATCCGTATAGGTGTTCGAGTGTTCGAACCCTAATGCGTGAGAAATTGTAAAGAAACGTTGTATTTACATATCTGCCACTGTGCAGGAGAATCCGTATAGGTGTTCGTGTGTTCGAACCCTAATTCGTGAGAAATGCTTGGTAAATGTCGTATTTAGATATCTGCCACTGTGCAGGAGAATCCGTATAGGTGTTCGAGTGTTCGAACCCTAATGCGTGAGAAATGGTAAGGAAACGTTGTATTTACATATCTGCCACTGTGCAGGAGAATCCGTATAGGTGTTCGAGTGTTCGAACCCTAATGCGTGAGAAATTGTAAGGTTTGTATGTACATATCTGCCACTATGCAAGAGAATCCGTATAGGTGTTCGAGTGTTCGAACCCTAATGCGTGAGAAATTGTAAGGAAACGTTGTATTTACGTATCTGCCACTGTGCAGGAGAATCTGTGTAGGTATTCGAGTGTTCGAACCCTAATGCGTGAGAAATGCTAAGGAAATGTTGTATTTACATATCTGCCACTGTGCAGGAGAATCCGTATAGGTGTTCGAGTGTTCGAACCCTAATGCGTGAGAAATGGTAAGTAAATGCCGTATTTACATAGCTACCACTGTGCAGGAGAATCCGTATCGGTGTTCGAGTGTTCGAACCCTAATGCGTGAGAAATTGTGAGGAAACGTTGTATTTACATATCTGCCACTGTGCAGGAGAATCCGTATAGGTGTTCGAGTGTTCGAACCCTAATGCGTGAGAAATGGTAAGTAAATGCCGTATTAACATATCTGCCACTGTGCAGGAGAATCCGTATAGGTGTTCGAGTGTTCGAACCCTAATGCGTGAGAAATTGTAAGGAAACGTTGTATTTACATATCTGCCACTGTGCAGGAGAATCCGTATAGGTGTTCGAGTGTTCGAACCCTAATGCGTGAGAAATGGTAAGTAAAGGCCGTATTTACATATCTGCAACTATAGAGGAGAATCCGTATAGGTGTTCGAGTGTTCGAACCCTAATGCGTGAGAAATGGTAAGTAAATGCCGTATTTACATATCTGCGACTGTGCAGGAGAATCCGTATAGGTGTTCGAGTGTTCGAACCCTAATGCGTGAGAAAATGTTAGGAAACGTTGTATTTACATATCTGCCACTGTGCAGGAGAATCCGTATAGGTGTTCGAGTGTTCGAACCCTAATGCGTGAGAAATGGTAAGGAAACGTTGTATTTACATATCTGCAACTGTGCAGGAGAATCCGTATAGGTGTTCGAGTGTTCGAACCCTAATGTGTGTTCGAACCCTAATGCGTGAGAAATGGCAAATAAATGCCGTATTTACATATCTGCCACTGTGCAGGAGAATCCGTATAGGTGTTCGAGTGTTCGAACCCTAATGCGTGGGAAATGGTAAGGAAACGTTGTATTTACATCTCTGCAACTGTGCAGGAGAATCCGTATAGGTGTTCGAGTGTTCGAACCCTAATGCGTGAGAAATGACAAATAAATGCCGTATTTACATATCTGCCACTGTGCAGGAGAATCCGTGTAGGTGTTCGAGTGTTCGAACCCTAATGCGTGAGAAATGGCAAGGAAACGTTGTATTTACATATCTGCCACTGTGCAGGAGAATCCGTATAGGTGTTCGAGTGTTCGAACCCTAATGGGTGATAAATTGTAAGGAAACGTTGTATTTACATATCTGCCACTGTGCAGGAGAATCCGTGTAGGTGTTCGACTGTTCGAACCCTAATGCGTGAGAAATGGTAAGGAAACGTTGTATTTACATATCTGCCACTGTGCTGGGGAATCCGTATAGGTGTTCGAGTGTTCGAACCCTAATGCGTGAGAAATGGCAAATAAATGCCGTATTTACATATCTGCTACTGTGCAGCAGAATCCGTATAGGTGTTCGAGTGTTCGAACCCTAATGCGTGAGAAATGGTATCGAAACGTTGTATTTACATATCTGCAACTGTGCAGGAGAATCCGTATAGGTGTTCGAGTGTTCGAACCCTAATGCGTGAGAAATGGTAAGTAAATGCCGTATTTACATATCTGCCATTGTGCAGGAGAATCCGTATAGGTGTTCGAGTGTTCGAACCCTAATGCGTGAGAAATTGTAAAGAAACGTTGTATTTACATATCTGCCACTGTGCAGGAGAATCCGTATAGGTGTTCGTGTGTTCGAACCCTAATTCGTGAGAAATGCTTGGTAAATGTCGTATTTAGATATCTGCCACTGTGCAGGAGAATCCGTATAGGTGTTCGAGTGTTCGAACCCTAATGCGTGAGAAATGGTAAGGAAACGTTGTATTTACATATCTGCCACTGTGCAGGAGAATCCGTATAGGTGTTCGAGTGTTCGAACCCTAATGCGTGAGAAATTGTAAGGTAACGTTGTATGTACATATCTGCCACTATGCAAGAGAATCCGTATAGGTGTTCGAGTGTTCGAACCCTAATGCGTGAGAAATTGTAAGGAAACGTTGTATTTACGTATCTGCCACTGTGCAGGAGAATCTGTGTAGGTATTCGAGTGTTCGAACCCTAATGCGTGAGAAATGCTAAGGAAATGTTGTATTTACATATCTGCCACTGTGCAGGAGAATCCGTATAGGTGTTCGAGTGTTCGAACCCTAATGCGTGAGAAATGGTAAGTAAATGCCGTATTTACATAGCTACCACTGTGCAGGAGAATCCGTATCGGTGTTCGAGTGTTCGAACCCTAATGCGTGAGAAATTGTGAGGAAACGTTGTATTTACATATCTGCCACTGTGCAGGAGAATCCGTATAGGTGTTCGAGTGTTCGAACCCTAATGCGTGAGAAATGGTAAGTAAATGCCGTATTAACATATCTGCCACTGTGCAGGAGAATCCGTATAGGTGTTCGAGTGTTCGAACCCTAATGCGTGAGAAATTGTAAGGAAACGTTGTATTTACATATCTGCCACTGTGCAGGAGAATCCGTATAGGTGTTCGAGTGTTCGAACCCTAATGCGTGAGAAATGGTAAGTAAAGGCCGTATTTACATATCTGCAACTATAGAGGAGAATCCGTATAGGTGTTCGAGTGTTCGAACCCTAATGCGTGAGAAATGGTAAGTAAATGCCGTATTTACATATCTGCGACTGTGCAGGAGAATCCGTATAGGTGTTCGAGTGTTCGAACCCTAATGCGTGAGAAATGGTAAGGAAACGTTGTATTTACATATCTGCAACTGTGCAGGAGAATCCGTATAGGTGTTCGAGTGTTCGAACCCTAATGTGTGTTCGAACCCTAATGCGTGAGAAATGGCAAATAAATGCCGTATTTACATATCTGCCACTGTGCAGGAGAATCCGTATAGGTGTTCGAGTGTTCGAACCCTATTTGCGTGAGAAATGGTAAGGAAACGTTGTATTTACATCTCTGCAACTGTGCAGGAGAATCCGTATAGGTGTTCGAGTGTTCGAACCCTAATGCGTGAGAAATGGCAAATAAATGCCGTATTTACATATCTGCCACTGTGCAGGAGAATCCGTGTAGGTGTTCGAGTGTTCGAACCCTAATGCGTGAGAAATGGCAAGGAAACGTTGTATTTACATATCTGCCACTGTGCAGGAGAATCCGTATAGGTGTTCGAGTGTTCGAACCCTAATGGGTGATAAATTGTAAGGAAACGTTGTATTTACATATCTGCCACTGTGCAGGAGAATCCGTGTAGGTGTTCGAGTGTTCGAACCCTAATGCGTGAGAAATGGTAAGGAAACGTTGTATTTACATATCTGCCACTGTGCAGGGGAATCAGTATAGGTGTTCGAGTGTTCGAACCCTAATGCGTGAGAAATGGCAAATAAATGCCGTATTTACATATCTGCTACTGTGCAGCAGAATCCGTATAGGTGTTCGAGTGTTCGAACCCTAATGCGTGAGAAATGGTATGGAAACGTTGTATTTACATATCTGCCACTGTGCAGGAGAATCCGTATAGGTGTTCGAGTGTTCGAACACTAATGCGTGAGAAATTGTAAGGTAACGTTGTATTTACATATCTGCCACTGTGCAAGAGAATCCGTATAGGTGTTCGAGTGTTCGAACCCTAATGCGTGAGAAATTGTAAGGAAATGTTGTATTTACGTATCTGCCACTGTGCAGGAGAATCTGTGTAGGTGTTCGAGTGTTCGAACCCTAATGCGTGAGAAATGCTAAGGAAATGTTGTATTTACATATCTGCCACTGTGTAGGAGAATCCGTATAGGTGTTCGAGTGTTCGAACCCTAATGCGTGAGAAATGGTAAGTAAATGCCGTATTTACATAGCTACCACTGTGCAGGAGAATCCGTATCGGTGTTCGAGTGTTCGAACCCTAATGCGTGAGAAATTGTGAGGAAACGTTGTATTTACATATCTGCCACTGTGCAGGAGAATCCGTATAGGTGTTCGAGTGTTCGAACCCTAATGCGTGAGAAATGGTAAGTAAATGCCGTATTAACATATCTGCCACTGTGCAGGAGAATCCGTATAGGTGTTCGAGTGTTCGAACCCTAATGCGTGAGAAATTGTAAGGAAACGTTGTATTTACATATCTGCCACTGTGCAGGAGAATCCGTATAGGTGTTCGAGTGTTCGAACCCTAATGCATGAGAAATGGTAAGTAAAGGCCGTATTTACATATCTGCAACTATAGAGGAGAATCCGTATAGGTGTTCGAGTGTTCGAACCCTAATGCGTGAGAAATGGTAAGGAAACGTTGTATTTACATATCTGCAACTGTACAGGAGAATCCGTATAGCTGTTCAAGTGTTCGAACCCTAATGTGTGTTCGAACCCTAATGCGTGAGAAATGGCAAATAAATGCCGTATTTACATATCTGCCACTGTGCAGGAGAATCCGTATAGGTGTTCGAGTGTTCGAACCCTAATGCGTGAGAAATGGTAAGGAAACGTTGTATTTACATCTCTGCAACTGTGCAGCAGAATCCGTATAGTGTTCGAGTGTTCGGACCCTAATGCGTGAGAAATGGCAAATAAATGCCGTATTTACATATCTGCCACTGTGCAGGAGAATCCGTGTAGGTGTTCGAGTGTTCGAACCCTAATGCGAGAGAAATGGCAAGGAAACGTTGTATTTACATATCTGCCATTGTGCAGGAGAATCCGTATAGGTGTTCGAGTGTTCGAACCCTAATGGGTGAGAAATTGTAAGGAAACGTTGTATTTACATATCTGCCACTATGCAGGAGAATCAGTGTAGGTGTTCGAGTGTTCGAACCCTAATGCGTGAGAAATGGTAAGGAAACGTTGTATTTACATATCTGCCACTGTGCAGGGGAATCCGTATAGGTGTTCGAGTGTTCGAACCCTAATGCGTGAGAAATGGCAAATAAATGCCGTATTTACATATCTGCTACTGTGCAGCAGAATCCGTATAGGTGTTCGAGTGTTCGAACCCTAATGCGTGAGAAATGGTATGGAAACGTTGTATTTACATATCTGTAACTGTGCAGGAGAATCCGTATAGGTGTTCGAGTGTTCGAACCCTAATGCGTGAGAAATGGTAAGTAAATGCCGTATTTACATATCTGCCATTGTGCAGGAGAATCCGTATAGGTGTTCGAGTGTTCGAACCCTAATGCGTGAGAAATTGTAAAGAAACGTTGTATTTACATATCTGCCACTGTGCAGGAGAATCCGTATAGGTGTTCGTGTGTTCGAACCCTAATTCGTGAGAAATGCTTGGTAAATGTCGTATTTAGATATCTGCCACTGTGCAGGAGAATCCGTATAGGTGTTCGAGTGTTCGAACCCTAATGCGTGAGAAATTGTAAGGTAACGTTGTATTTACATATCTGCCACTGTGCAAGAGAATCCGTATAGGTGTTCGAGTGTTCGAACCCTAATGCGTGAGAAATTGTAAGGAAACGTTGTATTTACGTATCTGCCACTGTGCAGGAGAATCTGTGTAGGTGTTCGAGTGTTCGAACCCTAATGCGTGAGAAATGCTAAGGAAATGTTGTATTTACATATCTGCCACTGTGTAGGAGAATCCGTATAGGTGTTCGAGTGTTCGAACCCTAATGCGTGAGAAATGGTAAGTAAATGCCGTATTTACATAGCTACCACTGTGCAGGAGAATCCGTATCGGTGTTCGAGTGTTCGAACCCTAATGCGTGAGAAATTGTGAGGAAACGTTGTATTTACATATCTGCCACTGTGCAGGAGAATCCGTATAGGTGTTCGAGTGTTCGAACCCTAATGCGTGAGAAATGGTAAGTAAATGCCGTATTAACATATCTGCCACTGTGCAGGAGAATCCGTATAGGTGTTCGAGTGTTCGAACCCTAATGCGTGAGAAATTGTAAGGAAACGTTGTATTTACATATCTGCCACTGTGCAGGAGAATCCGTATAGGTGTTCGAGTGTTCGAACCCTAATGCATGAGAAATGGTAAGTAAAGGCCGTATTTACATATCTGCAACTATAAAGGAGAATCCGTATAGGTGTTCGAGTGTTCGAACCCTAATGCGTGAGAAATGGTAAGGAAACGTTGTATTTACATATCTGCAACTGTACAGGAGAATCCGTATAGCTGTTCAAGTGTTCGAACCCTAATGTGTGTTCGAACCCTAATGCGTGAGAAATGGCAAATAAATGCCGTATTTACATATCTGCCACTGTGCAGGAGAATCCGTATAGGTGTTCGAGTGTTCGAACCCTAATGCGTGAGAAATGGTAAGGAAACGTTGTATTTACATCTCTGCAACTGTGCAGCAGAATCCGTATAGGTGTTCGAGTGTTCGAACCCTAATGCGTGAGAAATGGCAAATAAATGCCGTATTTACATATCTGCCACTGTGCAGGAGAATCCGTGTAGGTGTTCGAGTGTTCGAACCCTAATGCGAGAGAAATGGCAAGGAAACGTTGTATTTACATATCTGCCACTGTGCAGGAGAATCCGTATAGGTGTTCGAGTGTTCGAACCCTAATGGGTGATAAATTGTAAGGAAACGTTGTATTTACATATCTGCCACTGTGCAGGAGAATCCGTGTAGGTGTTCGAGTGTTCGAACCCTAATGCGTGAGAAATGGTAAGGAAACGTTGTATTTACATATCTGCGACTGTGCAGGAGAATCCGTATAGGTGTTCGAGTGTTTGAACCCTAATGCGTGAGAAATGGTAAGTAAATGCCGTATTTACATAGCTACCACTGTGCAGGAGAATCCGTATCGGTGTTCGAGTGTTCGAACCCTAATGCGTGAGAAATTGTGAGGAAACGTTGTATTTACATATCTGCCACTGTGCAGGAGAATCCGTATAGGTGTTCGAGTGTTCGAACCCTAATGCGTGAGAAATGGTAAGTAAATGCCGTATTAACATATCTGCCACTGTGCAGGAGAATCCGTATAGGTGTTCGAGTGTTCGAACCCTAATGCGTGAGAAATTGTAAGGAAACGTTGTATTTACATATCTGCCACTGTGCAGGAGAATCCGTATAGGTGTTCGAGTGTTCGAACCCTAATGCGTGAGAAATGGTAAGTAAAGGCCGTATTTACATATCTGCAACTATAGAGGAGAATCCGTATAGGTGTTCGAGTGTTCGAACCCTAATGCGTGAGAAATGGTAAGTAAATGCCGTATTTACATATCTGCGACTGTGCAGGAGAATCCGTATAGGTGTTCGAGTGTTCGAACCCTAATGCGTGAGAAAATGTTAGGAAACGTTGTATTTACATATCTGCCACTGTGCAGGAGAATCCGTATAGGTGTTCGAGTGTTCGAACCCTAATGCGTGAGAAATGGTAAGGAAACGTTGTATTTACATATCTGCAACTGTGCAGGAGAATCCGTATAGGTGTTCGAGTGTTCGAACCATAATGTGTGTTCGAACCCTAATGCGTGAGAAATGGCAAATAAATGCCGTATTTACATATCTGCCACTGTGAGGAGAATCCGTATAGGTGTTCGAGTGTTCGAACCCTAATGCGTGAGAAATGGTAAGGAAACGTTGTATTTACATCTCTGCAACTGTGCAGGAGAATCCGTATAGGTGTTCGAGTGTTCGAACCCTAATGCGTGAGAAATGACAAATAAATGCCTTATTTACATATCTGCCACTGTGCAGGAGAATCCGTGTAGGTGTTCGAGTGTTCGAACCCTAATGCGTGAGAAATGGCAAGGAAACGTTGTATTTACATATCTGCCACTGTGCAGGAGAATCCGTATAGGTGTTCGAGTGTTCGAACCCTAATGGGTGATAAATTGTAAGGAAACGTTGTATTTACATATCTGCCACTGTGCAGGAGAATCCGTGTAGGTGTTCGAGTGTTCGAACCCTAATGCGTGAGAAATGGTAAGGAAACGTTGTATTTACATATCTGCCACTGTGCAGGGGAATCCGTATAGGTGTTCGAGTGTTCGAACCCTAATGCGTGAGAAATGGCAAATAAATGCCGTATTTACATATCTGCTACTGTGCAGCAGAATCCGTATAGGTGTTCG
Source organism: Camellia granthamiana (assembly GCA_036172215.1). Taxonomy (NCBI): domain Eukaryota; kingdom Viridiplantae; phylum Streptophyta; class Magnoliopsida; order Ericales; family Theaceae; genus Camellia; species Camellia granthamiana. The sequence goes on from JAXFYN010000616.1 coordinate 20,641, forward strand.
AGTGTTCGAACCCTAATGCGTGAGAAATGGCAAATAAATGCCGTATTTACATATCTGCTACTGTGCAGCAGAATCCGTATAGGTGTTCGAGTGTTCGAACCCTAATGCGTGAGAAATGGTATGGAAACGTTGTATTTACATATCTGTAACTGTGCAGGAGAATCCGTATAGGTGTTCGAGTGTTCGAACCCTAATGCGTGAGAAATGGTAAGTAAATGCCGTATTTACATATCTGCCATTGTGCAGGAGAATCCGTATAGGTGTTCGAGTGTTCGAACCCTAATGCGTGAGAAATTGTAAAGAAACGTTGTATTTACATATCTGCCACTGTGCAGGAGAATCCGTATAGGTGTTCGTGTGTTCGAACCCTAATTCGTGAGAAATGCTTGGTAAATGTCGTATTTAGATATCTGCCACTGTGCAGGAGAATCCGTATAGGTGTTCGAGTGTTCGAACCCTAATGCGTGAGAAATGGTAAGGAAACGTTGTATTTACATATCTGCCACTGTGCAGGAGAATCCGTATAGGTGTTCGAGTGTTCGAACCCTAATGCGTGAGAAATTGTAAGGTAACGTTGTATTTACATATCTGCCACTGTGCAAGAGAATCCGTATAGGTGTTCGAGTGTTCGAACCCTAATGCGTGAGAAATTGTAAGGAAACGTTGTATTTACGTATCTGCCACTGTGCAGGAGAATCTGTGTAGGTGTTCGAGTGTTCGAACCCTAATGCGTGAGAAATGCTAAGGAAATGTTGTATTTACATATCTGCCACTGTGTAGGAGAATCCGTATAGGTGTTCGAGTGTTCGAACCCTAATGCGTGAGAAATGGTAAGTAAATGCCGTATTTACATAGCTACCACTGTGCAGGAGAATCCGTATCGGTGTTCGAGTGTTCGAACCCTAATGCGTGAGAAATTGTGAGGAAACGTTGTATTTACATATCTGCCACTGTGCAGGAGAATCCGTATAGGTGTTCGAGTGTTCGAACCCTAATGCGTGAGAAATGGTAAGTAAATGCCGTATTAACATATCTGCCACTGTGTAAGAGAATCCGTATAGGTGTTCGAGTGTTCGAACCCTAATGCGTGAGAAATTGTAAGGAAACGTTGTATTTACATATCTGCCACTGTGCAGGAGAATCCGTATAGGTGTTCGAGTGTTCGAACCCTAATGCATGAGAAATGGTAAGTAAAGGCCGTATTTACATATCTGCAACTATAAAGGAGAATCCATATAGGTGTTCGAGTGTTCGAACCCTAATGCGTGAGAAATGGTAAGGAAACGTTGTATTTACATATCTGCAACTGTACAGGAGAATCCGTATAGCTGTTCAAGTGTTCGAACCCTAATGTGTGTTCGAACCCTAATGCGTGAGAAATGGCAAATAAATGCCGTATTTACATATCTGCCACTGTGCAGGAGAATCCGTATAGGTGTTCGAGTGTTCGAACCCTAATGCGTGAGAAATGGTAAGGAAACGTTGTATTTACATCTCTGCAACTGTGCAGCAGAATCCGTATAGGTGTTCGAGTGTTCGAACCCTAATGCGTGAGAAATGGCAAATAAATGCCGTATTTACATATCTGCCACTGTGCAGGAGAATCCGTGTAGGTGTTCGAGTGTTCGAACCCTAATGCGAGAGAAATGGCAAGGAAACGTTGTATTTACATATCTGCCACTGTGCAGGAGAATCCGTATAGGTGTTCGAGTGTTCGAACCCTAATGGGTGATAAATTGTAAGGAAACGTTGTATTTACATATCTGCCACTGTGCAGGAGAATCCGTGTAGGTGTTCGAGTGTTCGAACCCTAATGCGTGAGAAATGGTAAGGAAACGTTGTATTTACATATCTGCGACTGTGCAGGAGAATCCGTATAGGTGTTCGAGTGTTTGAACCCTAATGCGTGAGAAATGGTAAGTAAATGCCGTATTTACATAGCTACCACTGTGCAGGAGAATCCGTATCGGTGTTCGAGTGTTCGAACCCTAATGCGTGAGAAATTGTGAGGAAACGTTGTATTTACATATCTGCCACTGTGCAGGAGAATCCGTATAGGTGTTCGAGTGTTCGAACCCTAATGCGTGAGAAATGGTAAGTAAATGCCGTATTAACATATCTGCCACTGTGCAGGAGAATCCGTATAGGTGTTCGAGTGTTCGAACCCTAATGCGTGAGAAATTGTAAGGAAACGTTGTATTTACATATCTGCCACTGTGCAGGAGAATCCGTATAGGTGTTCGAGTGTTCGAACCCTAATGCGTGAGAAATGGTAAGTAAAGGACGTATTTACATATCTGCAACTATAGAGGAGAATCCGTATAGGTGTTCGAGTGTTCGAACCCTAATGCGTGAGAAATGGTAAGTAAATGCCGTATTTACATATCTGCGACTGTGCAGGAGAATCCGTGTAGGTGTTCGAGTGTTCGAACCCTAATGCGTGAGAAAATGTTAGGAAACGTTGTATTTACATATCTGCCACTGTGCAGGAGAATCCGTATAGGTGTTCGAGTGTTCGAACCCTAATGCGTGAGAAATGGTAAGGAAACGTTGTATTTACATATCTGCAACTGTGCAGGAGAATCCGTATAGGTGTTCGAGTGTTCGAACCCTAATGTGTGTTCGAACCCTAATGCGTGAGAAATGGCAAATAAATGCCGTATTTACATATCTGCCACTGTGAGGAGAATCCGTATAGGTGTTCGAGTGTTCGAACCCTAATGCGTGAGAAATGGTAAGGAAACGTTGTATTTACATCTCTGCAACTGTGCAGGAGAATCCGTATAGGTGTTCGAGTGTTCGAACCCTAATGCGTGAGAAATGACAAATAAATGCCTTATTTACATATCTGCCACTGTGCAGGAGAATCCGTGTAGGTGTTCGAGTGTTCGAACCCTAATGCGTGAGAAATGGCAAGGAAACGTTGTATTTACATATCTGCCACTGTGCAGGAGAATCCGTATAGGTGTTCGAGTGTTCGAACCCTAATGGGTGATAAATTGTAAGGAAACGTTGTATTTACATATCTGCCACTGTGCAGGAGAATCCGTGTAGGTGTTCGAGTGTTCGAACCCTAATGCGTGAGAAATGGTAAGGAAACGTTGTATTTACATATCTGCCACTGTGCAGGGGAATCCGTATAGGTGTTCGAGTGTTCGAACCCTAATGCGTGAGAAATGGCAAATAAATGCCGTATTTACATATCTGCTACTGTGCAGCAGAATCCGTATAGGTGTTCGAGTGTTCGAACCCTAATGCGTGAGAAATGGTATGGAAACGTTGTATTTACATATCTGTAACTGTGCAGGAGAATCCGTATAGGTGTTCGAGTGTTCGAACCCTAATGCGTGAGAAATGGTAAGTAAATGCCGTATTTACATATCTGCCATTGTGCAGGAGAATCCGTATAGGTGTTCGAGTGTTCGAACCCTAATGCGTGAGAAATTGTAAAGAAACGTTGTATTTACATATCTGCCACTGTGCAGGAGAATCCGTATAGGTGTTCGTGTGTTCGAACCCTAATTCGTGAGAAATGCTTGGTAAATGTCGTATTTAGATATCTGCCACTGTGCAGGAGAATCCGTATAGGTGTTCGAGTGTTCGAACCCTAATGCGTGAGAAATGGTAAGGAAACGTTGTATTTACATATCTGCCACTGTGCAGGAGAATCCGTATAGGTGTTCGAGTGTTCGAACCCTAATGCGTGAGAAATTGTAAGGTAACGTTGTATTTACATATCTGCCACTGTGCAAGAGAATCCGTATAGGTGTTCGAGTGTTCGAACCCTAATGCGTGAGAAATTGTAAGGAAACGTTGTATTTACGTATCTGCCACTGTGCAGGAGAATCTGTGTAGGTGTTCGAGTGTTCGAACCCTAATGCGTGAGAAATGCTAAGGAAATGTTGTATTTACATATCTGCCACTGTGTAGGAGAATCCGTATAGGTGTTCGAGTGTTCGAACCCTAATGCGTGAGAAATGGTAAGTAAATGCCGTATTTACATAGCTACCACTGTGCAGGAGAATCCGTATCGGTGTTCGAGTGTTCGAACCCTAATGCGTGAGAAATTGTGAGGAAACGTTGTATTTACATATCTGCCACTGTGCAGGAGAATCCGTATAGGTGTTCGAGTGTTCGAACCCTAATGCGTGAGAAATGGTAAGTAAATGCCGTATTAACATATCTGCCACTGTGCAAGAGAATCCGTATAGGTGTTCGAGTGTTCGAACCCTAATGCGTGAGAAATTGTAAGGAAACGTTGTATTTACATATCTGCCACTGTGCAGGAGAATCCGTATAGGTGTTCGAGTGTTCGAACCCTAATGCATGAGAAATGGTAAGTAAAGGCCGTATTTACATATCTGCAACTATAAAGGAGAATCCATATAGGTGTTCGAGTGTTCGAACCCTAATGCGTGAGAAATGGTAAGGAAACGTTGTATTTACATATCTGCAACTGTACAGGAGAATCCGTATAGCTGTTCAAGTGTTCGAACCCTAATGTGTGTTCGAACCCTAATGCGTGAGAAATGGCAAATAAATGCCGTATTTACATATCTGCCACTGTGCAGGAGAATCCGTATAGGTGTTCGAGTGTTCGAACCCTAATGCGTGAGAAATGGTAAGGAAACGTTGTATTTACATCTCTGCAACTGTGCAGCAGAATCCGTATAGGTGTTCGAGTGTTCGAACCCTAATGCGTGAGAAATGGCAAATAAATGCCGTATTTACATATCTGCCACTGTGCAGGAGAATCCGTGTAGGTGTTCGAGTGTTCGAACCCTAATGCGAGAGAAATGGCAAGGAAACGTTGTATTTACATATCTGCCACTGTGCAGGAGAATCCGTATAGGTGTTCGAGTGTTCGAACCCTAATGGGTGATAAATTGTAAGGAAACGTTGTATTTACATATCTGCCACTGTGCAGGAGAATCCGTGTAGGTGTTCGAGTGTTCAAACCCTAATGCGTGAGAAATGGTAAGGAAACGTTGTATTTACATATCTGCGACTGTGCAGGAGAATCCGTATAGGTGTTCGAGTGTTTGAACCCTAATGCGTGAGAAATGGTAAGTAAATGCCGTATTTACATAGCTACCACTGTGCAGGAGAATCCGTATCGGTGTTCGAGTGTTCGAACCCTAATGCGTGAGAAATTGTGAGGAAACGTTGTATTTACATATCTGCCACTGTGCAGGAGAATCCGTATAGGTGTTCGAGTGTTCGAACCCTAATGCGTGAGAAATGGTAAGTAAATGCCGTATTAACATATCTGCCACTGTGCAGGAGAATCCGTATAGGTGTTCGAGTGTTCGAACCCTAATGCGTGAGAAATTGTAAGGAAACGTTGTATTTACATATCTGCCACTGTGCAGGAGAATCCGTATAGGTGTTCGAGTGTTCGAACCCTAATGCGTGAGAAATGGTAAGTAAAGGACGTATTTACATATCTGCAACTATAGAGGAGAATCCGTATAGGTGTTCGAGTGTTCGAACCCTAATGCGTGAGAAATGGTAAGTAAATGCCGTATTTACATATCTGCGACTGTGCAGGAGAATCCGTGTAGGTGTTCGAGTGTTCGAACCCTAATGCGTGAGAAAATGTTAGGAAACGTTGTATTTACATATCTGCCACTGTGCAGGAGAATCCGTATAGGTGTTCGAGTGTTCGAACCCTAATGCGTGAGAAATGGTAAGGAAACGTTGTATTTACATATCTGCAACTGTGCAGGAGAATCCGTATAGGTGTTCGAGTGTTCGAACCCTAATGTGTGTTCGAACCCTAATGCGTGAGAAATGGCAAATAAATGCCGTATTTACATATCTGCCACTGTGAGGAGAATCCGTATAGGTGTTCGAGTGTTCGAACCCTAATGCGTGAGAAATGGTAAGGAAACGTTGTATTTACATCTCTGCAACTGTGCAGGAGAATCCGTATAGGTGTTCGAGTGTTCGAACCCTAATGCGTGAGAAATGACAAATAAATGCCTTATTTACATATCTGCCACTGTGCAGGAGAATCCGTGTAGGTGTTCGAGTGTTCGAACCCTAATGCGTGAGAAATGGCAAGGAAACGTTGTATTTACATATCTGCCACTGTGCAGGAGAATCCGTATAGGTGTTCGAGTGTTCGAACCCTAATGGGTGATAAATTGTAAGGAAACGTTGTATTTACATATCTGCCACTGTGCAGGAGAATCCGTGTAGGTGTTCGAGTGTTCGAACCCTAATGCGTGAGAAATGGTAAGGAAACGTTGTATTTACATATCTGCCACTGTGCAGGGGAATCCGTATAGGTGTTCGAGTGTTCGAACCCTAATGCGTGAGAAATGGCAAATAAATGCCGTATTTACATATCTGCTACTGTGCAGCAGAATCCGTATAGGTGTTCGAGTGTTCGAACCCTAATGCGTGAGAAATGGTATGGAAACGTTGTATTTACATATCTGCAACTGTGCAGGAGAATCCGTATAGGTGTTCGAGTGTTCGAACCCTAATGCGTGAGAAATGGTAAGTAAATGCCGTATTTACATATCTGCCATTGTGCAGGAGAATCCGTATAGGTGTTCGAGTGTTCGAACCCTAATGCGTGAGAAATTGTAAAGAAACGTTGTATTTACATATCCGCCACTGTGCAGGAGAATCCGTATAGGTGTTCGAGTGTTCGAACCCTAATGCGTGAGAAATTGTAAGGTAACGTTGTATTTACATATCTGCCACTGTGCAAGAGAATCCGTATAGGTGTTCGAGTGTTCGAACCCTAATGCGTGAGAAATTGTAAGGAAATGTTGTATTTACGTATCTGCCACTGTGCAGGAGAATCCGTGTAGGTAGGTGTTCGAGTGTTCGAACCCTAATGCGTGAGAAATGCTAAGGAAATGTTGTATTTACATATCTGCCACTGTGCAGGAGAATCCGTATAGGTGTTCGAGTGTTCGAACCCTAATGCGTGAGAAATGGTAAGTAAATGCCGTATTTACATAGCTACCACTGTGCAGGAGAATCCGTATCTGTGTTCGAGTGTTCGAACCCTAATGCGTGAGAAATTGTGAGGAAACGTTGTATTTACATATCTGCCACTGTGCAGGAGAATCCGTATAGGTGTTCGAGTGTTCGAACCCTAATGCGTGAGAAATGGTAAGTAAATGCCGTATTAACATATCTGCCACTGTGCAGGAGAATCCGTATAGGTGTTCGAGTGTTCGAACCCTAATGCGTGAGAAATTGTAAGGAAACGTAATGCTTGGTAAATGTCGTATTTAGATATCTGCCACTGTGCAGGAGAATCCGTATAGGTGTTCGAGTGTTCAAACCCTAATGCGTGAGAAATGGTAAGGAAACGTTGTATTTACATATTTGCCACTGTGCAGGAGAATCCGTATAGGTGTTCGAGTGTTCGAACCCTAATGCGTGATAAATTGTAAAGAAACGTTGTATTTACATATCTGCCACTGTGCAGGAGAATCCGTGTAGGTGTACGAGTGTTCGAACCCTAATGCGTGAGAAATGGTAAGGAAACGTTGTATTTACATATCTGCCACTGTGCAGGGGAATCCGTATAGGTGTTCGAGTGTTCGAACCCTAATGCGTGAGAAATGGTAAGTAAATGCCGTATTTACATATCTGCCATTGTGCAGGAGAATCCGTATAGGTGTTCGAGTGTTCGAACCCTAATGCGTGAGAAATTGTAAAGAAACGTTGTATTTACATATCTGCCACTGTGCAGGAGAATCCGTATAGGTGTTCGTGTGTTCGAACCCTAATTCGTGAGAAATGCTTGGTAAATGTCGTATTTAGATATCTGCCACTGTGCAGGAGAATCCGTATAGGTGTTCGAGTGTTGGAACCCTAATGCGTGAGAAATGGTAAGGAAACGTTGTATTTACATATCTGCCACTGTGCAGGAGAATCCGTATAGGTGTTCGAGTGTTCGAACCCTAATGCGTGAGAAATTGTAAGGTAACGTTGTATTTACATATCTGCCACTGTGCAAGAGAATCCGTATAGGTGTTCGAGTGTTCGAACCCTAATGCGTGAGAAATTGTAAGGAAACGTTGTATTTACGTATCTGCCACTGTGCAGGAGAATCTGTGTAGGTGTTCGAGTGTTCGAACCCTAATGCATGAGAAATGCTAAGGAAATGTTGTATTTACATATCTGCCACTGTGCAGGAGAATCCGTATAGGTGTTCGAGTGTTCGAACCCTAATGCGTGAGAAATGGTAAGTAAATGCCGTATTTACATAGCTACCACTGTGCAGGAGAATCCGTATCGGTGTTCGAGTGTTCGAACCCTAATGCGTGAGAAATTGTGAGGAAACGTTGTATTTACATATCTGCCACTGTGCAGGAGAATCCGTATAGGTGTTCGAGTGTTCGAACCCTAATGCGTGAGAAATGGTAAGTAAATGCCGTATTAACATATCTGCCACTGTGCAGGAGAATCCGTATAGGTGTTCGAGTGTTCGAACCCTAATGCGTGAGAAATGGTAAGTAAATGCCGTATTTACATAGCTACCACTGTGCAGGAGAATCCGTATCGGTGTTCGAGTGTTCGAACCCTAATGCGTGATAAATTGTAAGGAAACGTTGTATTTACATATCTGCCACTGTGCAGGAGAATCCGTGTAGGTGTTCGAGTGTTCGAACCCTAATGCGTGAGAAATGGTAAGGAAACGTTGTATTTACATATCTGCCACTGTGCAGGGGAATCCGTATAGGTGTTCGAGTGTTCGAACCCTAATGCGTGAGAAATGGTAAGTAAATGCCGTATTTACATATCTGCCATTGTGCAGGAGAATCCGTATAGGTGTTCGAGTGTTCGAACCCTAATGCGTGAGAAATTGTAAAGAAACGTTGTATTTACATATCTGCCACTGTGCAGGAGAATCCGTATAGGTGTTCGTGTGTTCGAACCCTAATTCGTGAGAAATGCTTGGTAAATGTCGTATTTAGATATCTGCCACTGTGCAGGAGAATCCGTATAGGTGTTCGAGTGTTCGAACCCTAATGCGTGAGAAATGGTAAGGAAACGTTGTATTTACATATCTGCCACTGTGCAGGAGAATCCGTATAGGTGTTCGAGTGTTCGAACCCTAATGCGTGAGAAATTGTAAGGTAACGTTGTATTTACATATCTGCCACTGTGCAAGAGAATCCGTATAGGTGTTCGAGTGTTCGAACCCTAATGCGTGAGAAATTGTAAGGAAACGTTGTATTTACGTATCTGCCACTGTGCAGGAGAATCTGTGTAGGTGTTCGAGTGTTCGAACCCTAATGCATGAGAAATGCTAAGGAAATGTTGTATTTACATATCTGCCACTGTGCAGGAGAATCCGTATAGGTGTTCGAGTGTTCGAACCCTAATGCGTGAGAAATGGTAAGTAAATGCCGTATTTACATAGCTACCACTGTGCAGGAGAATCCGTATCGGTGTTCGAGTGTTCGAACCCTAATGCGTGAGAAATTGTGAGGAAACGTTGTATTTACATATCTGCCACTGTGCAGGAGAATCCGTATAGGTGTTCGAGTGTTCGAACCCTAATGCGTGAGAAATGGTAAGTAAATGCCGTATTAACATATCTGCCACTGTGCAGGAGAATCCGTATAGGTGTTCGAGTGTTCGAACCCTAATGCGTGAGAAATTGTAAGGAAACGTTGTATTTACATATCTGCCACTGTGCAGGAGAATCCGTATAGGTGTTCGAGTGTTCGAACCCTAATGCGTGAGAAATGGTAAGTAAAGGCCGTATTTACATATCTGCAACTATAGAGGAGAATCCGTATAGGTGTTCGAGTGTTCGAACCCTAATGCGTGAGAAATGGTAAGGAAACGTTGTATTTACATATCTGCAACTGTACAGGAGAATCCGTATAGCTGTTCAAGTGTTCGAACCCTAATGTGTGTTCGAACCCTAATGCGTGAGAAATGGCAAATAAATGCCGTATTTACATATCTGCCACTGTGCAGGAGAATCCGTATAGGTGTTCGAGTGTTCGAACCCTAATGCGTGAGAAATGGCAAATAAATGCCGTATTTACATATCTGCCACTGTGCAGGAGAATCCGTGTAGGTGTTCGACTGTTCGAACCCTAATGCGAGAGAAATGGCAAGGAAACGTTGTATTTACATATCTGCCACTGTGCAGGAGAATCCGTATAGGTGTTCGAGTGTTCGAACCCTAATGCGTGAGAAATGGTAAGTAAATGCCGTATTTACATATCTGCCATTGTGCAGGAGAATCCGTATAGGTGTTCGAGTGTTCGAACCCTAATGCGTGAGAAATTGTAAAGAAACGTTGTATTTACATATCTGCCACTGTGCAGGAGAATCCGTATAGGTGTTCGTGTGTTCGAACCCTAATTCGTGAGAAATGCTTGGTAAATGTCGTATTTAGATATCTGCCATTGTGCAGGAGAATCCGTATAGGTGTTCGAGTGTTCGAACCCTAATGCGTGAGAAATGGTAAGGAAACGTTGTATTTACATATCTGCCACTGTGCAGGAGAATCCGTATAGGTGTTCGAGTGTTCGAACCCTAATGCGTTAGAAATTGTAAGGTAACGTTGTATTTACATATCTGCCACTGTGCAAGAGAATCCGTATAGGTGTTCGAGTGTTCGAACCCTAATGCGTGAGAAATTGTAAGGAAATGTTGTATTTACGTATCTGCCACTGTGCAGGAGAATCCGTGTAGGTGTTCGAGTGTTCGAACCCTAATGCGTGAGAAATGCTAAGGAAATGTTGTATTTACATATCTGCCACTGTGCAGGAGAATCCGTATAGGTGTTCGAGTGTTCGAACCCTAATGCGTGAGAAATGGTAAGTAAATGCCATATTTACATAGCTACCACTGTGCAGGAGAATCCGTATCTGTGTTCGAGTGTTCGAACCCTAATGCGTGAGAAATTGTGAGGAAACGTTGTATTTACATATCTGCCACTGTGCAGGAGAATCCGTATACGTGTTCGAGTGTTCGAACCCTAATGCGTGAGAAATGGTAAGTAAATGTCGTATTAACATATCTGCCACTGTGCAGGAGAATCCGTATAGGTGTTCGAGTGTTCGAACCCTAATGCGTGAGAAATTGTAAGGAAACGTTGTATTTACATATTTGCCACTGTGCAGGAGAATCCGTATAGGTGTTCGTGTGTTCGAACCCTAATTCGTGAGAAATGCTTGGTAAATGTCGTATTTAGATATCTGCCACTGTGCAGGAGAATCCGTATAGGTGTTCGAGTGTTCAAACCCTAATGCGTGAGAAATGGTAAGGAAACGTTGTATTTACATATTTGCCACTGTGCAGGAGAATCCGTATAGGTGTTCGAGTGTTCGAACCCTAATGCGTGATAAATTGTAAGGAAACGTTGTATTTACATATCTGCCACTGTGCAGGAGAATCCGTGTAGGTGTTCGAGTGTTCGAACCCTAATGCGTGAGAAATGGTAAGGAAACGTTGTATTTACATATCTGCCACTGTGCAGGGGAATCCGTATAGGTGTTCGAGTGTTCGAACCCTAATGCGTGAGAAATGGTAAGTAAATGCCGTATTTACATATCTGCCATTGTGCAGGAGAATCCGTATAGGTGTTCGAGTGTTCGAACCCTAATGCGTGAGAAATTGTTAAGAAACGTTGTATTTACATATCTGCCACTGTGCAGGAGAATCCGTATAGGTGTTCGTGTGTTCGAACCCTAATTCGTGAGAAATGCTTGGTAAATGTCGTATTTAGATATCTGCCACTGTGCAAGAGAATCCGTATAGGTGTTCGAGTGTTCGAACCCTAATGCGTGAGAAATGGTAAGGAAACGTTGTATTTACATATCTACCACTGTGTAGGAGAATCCGTATAGGTGTTCGAGTGTTCGAACCCTAATGCGTGAGAAATTGTAAGGTAACGTTGTATTTACATATCTGCCACTGTGCAGGAGAATCTGTGTAGGTGTTCGGGTGTTCGAACCCTAATGCGTGAGAAATCCTAAGGAAATGTTGTATTTACATATCTGCCACTGTGCAGGAGAATCCGTATAGGTGTTCGAGTGTTCGAAGCCTAATGCGTGAGAAATGGTAAGTAAATGCCGTATTTACATAGCTACCACTGTGCAGGAGAATCCGTATCGGTGTTCGAGTGTTCGAACCCTAATGCGTGAGAAATTGTAAGGAAACGTTGTATTTACGTATCTGCCACTGTGCAGGAGAATCTGTGTAGGTGTTCGAGTGTTCGAACCCTAATGCGTGAGAAATGCTAAGGAAATGTTGTATTTACATATCTGCCACTGTGCAGGAGAATCCGTATAGGTGTTCGAGTGTTCGAACCCTAATGCGTGAGAAATGGTAAGTAAATGCCGTATTTACATAGCTACCACTGTGCAGGAGAATCCGTATAGGTGTTCGAGTGTTCGAACCCTAATGCGTGAGAAATTGTAAGGAAACGTTGTATTTACATATCTGTCACTGTGCAGGAGAATCTGTATAGGTGTTCGTGTGTTCGAACCCTAATTCGTGAGAAATGCTTGGTACATGTCGTATTTAGATATCTGCCACTGTGCAGGAGAATCCGTATAGGTCTTCGAGTGTTCGAACCCTAATGCGTGAGAAATGGTAAGGAAACGTTGTATTTACATATTTGCCACTGTGCAGGAGAATCCGTATAGGTGTTCGAGTGTTCGAACCCTAATGCGTGATAAATTGTAAGGAAACGTTGTATTTACATATCTGCCACTGTGCAGGAGAATCCGTGTAGGTGTTCGAGTGTTCGAACCCTAATGCGTGAGAAATGGTATGGAAACGTTGTATTTACATATCTGCCACTGTGCAGGGGAATCCGTATAGGTGTTCGAGTGTTCGAACCCTAATGCGTGAGAAATGGTAAGTAAATGCCGTATTTACATAGCTACCACTGTGCAGGAGAATCCGTATCGGTGTTCGAGTGTTCGAACCCTAATGCGTGAGAAATTGTAAGGAAACGTTGTATTTACGTATCTGCCACTGTGCAGGAGAATCTGTGTAGGTGTTCGAGTGTTCGAACCCTAATGCGTGAGAAATGCTAAGGAAATGTTGTATTTACATATCTGCCACTGTGCAGGAGAATCCGTATAGGTGTTCGAGTGTTCGAACCCTAATGCGTGAGAAATGGTAAGTAAATGCCGTATTTACATAGCTACCACTGTGCAGGAGAATCCGTATAGGTGTTCGAGTGTTCGAACCCTAATGCGTGAGAAATTGTAAGGAAACGTTGTATTTACATATCTGTCACTGTGCAGGAGAATCTGTATAGGTGTTCGTGTGTTCGAACCCTAATTCGTGAGAAATGCTTGGTACATGTCGTATTTAGATATCTGCCACTGTGCAGGAGAATCCGTATAGGTCTTCGAGTGTTCGAACCCTAATGCGTGAGAAATGGTAAGGAAACGTTGTATTTACATATTTGCCACTGTGCAGGAGAATCCGTATAGGTGTTCGAGTGTTCGAACCCTAATGCGTGATAAATTGTAAGGAAACGTTGTATTTACATATCTGCCACTGTGCAGGAGAATCCGTGTAGGTGTTCGAGTGTTCGAACCCTAATGCGTGAGAAATGGTATGGAAACGTTGTATTTACATATCTGCCACTGTGCAGGGGAATCCGTATAGGTGTTCGAGTGTTCGAACCCTAATGCGTGAGAAATGGTAAGTAAATGCCGTATTTACATATCTGCCATTGTGCAGGAGAATCCGTATAGGTGTTCGAGTGTTCGAACCGTAATGCGTGAGAAATTGTAAAGAAACGTTGTATTTACATATCTGCCACTGTGCAGGAGAATCCGTATAGGTGTTCGTGTGTTCGAACCCTAATTCGTGAGAAATGCTTGGTAAATGTCGTATTTAGATATCTGCCACTGTGCAGTAGATTCCGTATAGGTGTTCGAGTGTTCGAACCCTAATGCGTTTGAAATGGTAAGGAAACGTTGTATTTACATATCTACCACTGTGCAGGAGAATCCGTATAGGTGTTCGAGTGTTCGAACCCTAATGCGTGAGAAATTGTAAGGTAACGTTGTATTTACATATCTGCCACTGTGCAAGAGAATCCGTATAGGTGTTCGAGTGTTCGAACCCTAATGCGTGAGAAATGGTAAGTAAATGCCGTATTTACATAGCTACCACTGTGCAGGAGAATCCGTATCTGTGTTCGAACCCCAATGCGTGAGAAATTGTGAGGAAACGTTGTATTTACATATCTGCCACTGTGCAGGAGAATCCGTATAGGTGTTCGAGTGTTCGAACCCTAATGCGTGAGAAATGGTAAGTAAATGCCGTATTAACATATCTGCCACTGTGCAGGAGAATCCGTATAAGTGTTCGAGTGTTCGAACCCTAATGCGTGAGAAATTGTAAGGAAACGTTGTATTTACATATCTGCCACTGTGCAGGAGAATCCGTATAGGTGTTCGTGTGTTCGAACCCTAATTCGTGAGAAATGCTTGGTAAATGTCGTATTTAGATATCTGCCACTGTGCAGGAGAATCCGTATAGGTGTTCGAGTGTTCGAACCCTAATGCGTGAGAAATGGTAAGGAAACGTTGTATTTACATATCTGCCACTATGCAGGAGAATCCGTATAGGTGTTCGAGTGTTCGAACCCTAATGCGTGAGAAATTGTAAGGTAACGTTGTATTTACATATCTGCCACTGTGCAAGAGAATCCGTATAGGTGTTCGAGTGTTCGAACCCTAATGCGTGAGAAATGGTAAGTAAATGCCGTATTTACATAGCTACCACTGTGCAGGAGAATCCGTATCTGTGTTCGAACCCTAATGCGTTAGAAATTGTGAGGAAACGTTGTATTTACATATCTGCCACTGTGCAGGAGAATCCGTATAGGTGTTCGAGTGTTCGAACCCTAATGCGTGAGAAATGGTAAGTAAATGCCGTATTAACATATCAGCCACTGTGCAGGAGAATCCGTATAGGTGTTCGAGTGTTCGAACCCTAATGCGTGAGAGATTGTAAGGAAACGTTGTATTTACATATCTGCCACTGTGCAGGAGAATCCGTATAGGTGTTCGTGTGTTCGAACCCTAATTCGTGAGAAATGCTTGGTAAATGTCGTATTTAGATATCTGCCACTGTGCAGGAGAATCCGTATAGGTGTTCGAGTGTTCAAACCCTAATGCGTGAGAAATGGTAAGGAAACGTTGTATTTACATATTTGCCACTGTGCAGGAGAATCCGTATAGGTGTTCGAGTGTTCGAACCCTAATGCGTGATAAATTGTAAGGAAACGTTGTATTTACATATCTGCCCCTGTGCAGGAGAATCCGTGTAGGTGTTCGAGTGTTCGAACCCTAATGCGTGAGAAATGGTAAGGAAACGTTGTATTTACATATCTGCCACTGTGCAGGGGAATCCGTATAGGTGTTCGAGTGTTCGAACCCTAATGCGTGAGAAATGGTAAGTAAATGCCGTATTTACATATCTGCCATTGTGCAGGAGAATCCGTATAGGTGTTCGAGTGTTCGAACCCTAATGCGTGAGAAATTGTAAAGAAACGTTGTATTTACATATCTGCCACTGTGCAGGAGAATCCGTATAGGTGTTCGTGTGTTCGAACCCTAATTCGTGAGAAATGCTTGGTAAATGTCGTATTTAGATATCTGCCACTGTGCAGTAGAATCCGTATAGGTGTTCGAGTGTTCGAACCCTAATGCGTGAGAAATGGTAAGGAAACGTTGTATTTACATATCTACCACTGTGCAGGAGAATCCGTATAGGTGTTCGAGTGTTCGAACCCTAATGCGTGAGAAATTGTAAGGTTGCGTTGTATTTACATATCTGCCACTGTGCAAGAGAATCCGTATAGGTGTTCGAGTGTTCGAACCCTAATGCGTGAGAAATGATAAGTAAATGCCGTATTTACATAGCTACCACTGTGCAGGAGAATCCGTATCTGTGTTCGAACCCTAATGCGTGAGAAATTGTGAGGAAACGTTGTATTTACATATCTGCCACTGTGCAGGAGAATCCGTATAGGTGTTCGAGTGTTCGAACCCTAATGCGTGAGAAATGGTAAGTAAATGCCGTACTAACATATCTGCCACTGTGCAGGAGAATCCGTATAGGTGTTCGAGTGTTCGAACCCTAATGCGTGAGAAATTGTAAGGAAACGTTGTATTTACATATCTGCCACTGTGCAGGAGAATCCGTATAGGTGTTCGTGTGTTCGAACCCTAATTCGTGAGAAATGCTTGGTAAATGTCGTATTTAGATATCTGCCACTGTGCAGGAGAATCCGTATAGGTGTTCAAGTGTTCGAACCCTAATGCGTGAGAAATGGTAAGGAAACGTTGTATTTACATATCTGCCACTGTGCAGGAGAATCCGTATAGGTGTTCGAGTGTTCGAACCCTAATGCGTGAGAAATTGTAAGGTAACGTTGTATTTACATATCTGCCACTGTGCAAGAGAATCCGTATAGGTGTTCGAGTGTTCGAACCCTAATGCGTGAGAAATTGTAAGGAAACGTTGTATTTACGTATCTGCCACTGTGCAGGAGAATCTGTGTAGGTGTTCGAGTGTTCGAACCCTAATGCGTGAGAAATGCTAAGGAAATGTTGTATTTACATATCTGCCACTGTGCAGGAGAATCCGTATAGGTGTTCGAGTGTTCGAACCCTAATGCGTGAGAAATGGTAAGTAAATGCCGTATTTACATAGCTACCACTGTGCAGGAGAATCCGTATCGGTGTTCGAGTGTTCGAACCCTAATGCGTGAGAAATTGTGAGGAAACGTTGTATTTACATCTCTGCCACTGTGCAGGAGAATCCGTATAGGTGTTCGAGTGTTCGAACCCTAATGCGTGAGAAATGGTAAGTAAGTGCCGTATTAACATATCTGCCACTGTGCAGGAGAATCCGTATAGGTGTTCGAGTGTTCGAACCCTAATGCGTGAGAAATGGTAAGGAAACGTTGTATTTACATATCTGCAACTGTACAGGAGAATCCGTATAGCTGTTCAAGTGTTCGAACCCTAATGTGTGTTCGAACCCTAATGCGTGAGAAATGGCAAATAAATGCCGTATTTACATATCTGCCACTGTGCAGGAGAATCCGTATAGGTGTTCGAGTGTTCGAACCCTAATGCGTGAGAAATGGTAAGGAAACGTTGTATTTACATCTCTGCAACTGTGCAGCAGAATCCGTATAGGTGTTCGAGTGTTCGAACCCTAATGCGTGAGAAATGGCAAATAAATGCCGTATTTACATATCTGCCACTGTGCAGGAGAATCCGTGTAGGTGTTCGAGTGTTCGAACCCTAATGCGAGAGAAATGGCAAGGAAACGTTGTATTTACATATCTGTCACTGTGCAGGAGAATCCGTATAGGTGTTCGAGTGTTCGAACCCTAATGGGTGAGAAATTGTAAGGAAACGTTGTATTTACATATCTGCCACTATGCAGGTGAATCAGTGTAGGTGTTCGAGTGTTCGAACCCTAATGCGTGAGAAATGGTAAGGAAACGTTGTATTTACATCTCTGCAACTGTGCAGCACAATCCGTATAGGTGTTCGAGTGTTCGAACCCTAATGCGTGAGAAATGGCAAATAAATGCCGTATTTACATATCTGCCACTGTGCAGGAGAATCTGTGTAGGTGTTCGAGTGTTCGAACCCTAATGCGAGAGAAATGGCAAGGAAACGTTGTATTTACATATCTGCCACTGTGCAGGAGAATCCGTATAGGTGTTCGAGTGTTCGAACCCTAATGGGTGAGAAATTGTAAGGAAACGTTGTATTTACATATCTGCCACTATGCAGGAGAATCAGTGTAGGTGTTCGAGTGTTCGAACCCTAGTGCGTGAGAAATGGTAAGGAAACGTTGTATTTACATATCTGCCACTGTGCAGGGGAATCCGTATAGGTGTTCGAGTGTTCGAACCCTAATGCGTGAGAAATGGTAAGTAAATACCGTATTAACATATCTGCCACTGTGCAGGAGAATCCGTATAGGTGTTCGAGTGTTCGAACCCTAATGCGTGAGAAATTGTAAGGAAACGTTGTATTTACATATCTGCCACTGTGCAGGAGAATCCGTATAGGTGTTCGTGTGTTCGAACCCTAATTCGTGAGAAATGCTTGGTAAATGTCGTATTTAGATATCTGCCACTGTGCAGGAGAATCCGTATAGGTGTTCGAGTGTTCGAACCCTAATGGGTGAGAAATGGTAAGGAAACGTTGTATTTACATATCTGCCACTGTGCAGGAGAATCCGTATAGGTGTTCGAGTGTTCGAACCCTAATGCGTGAGAAATTGTAAGGTAACGTTGTATTTACATATCTGCCACTGTGCAAGAGAATCCGTATAGGTGTTCGAGTGTTCGAACCCTAATGCGTGAGAAATTGTAAGGAAACGTTGTATTTACGTATCTGCCACTGTGCAGGAGAATCTGTGTAGGTGTTCGAGTGTTCGAACCCTAATGCGTGAGAAATGCTAAGGAAATGTTGTATTTACATATCTGCCACTGTGCAGGAGAATCCGTATAGGTGTTCGAGTGTTCGAACCCTAATGCGTGAGAAATGGTAAGTAAATGCCGTATTTACATAGCTACCACTGTGCAGGAGAATCCGTATCGGTGTTCGAGTGTTCGAACCCTAATGCGTGAGAAATTGTGAGGAAACGTTGTATTTACATCTCTGCCATTGTGCAGGAGAATCCGTATAGGTGTTCGAGTGTTCGAACCCTAATGCGTGAGAAATGGTAAGTAAGTGCCGTATTAACATATCTGCCACTGTGCAGGAGAATCCGTATAGGTGTTCGAGTGTTCGAACCCTAATGCGTGAGAAATTGTAAGGAAACGTTGTTTTTACATATCAGCAACTGTGCAGGAGAATCCGTATAGGTGTTCGAGTGTTCGAACCCTAATGCGCGAGAAATTTTAAGTAAATGCCGTATTTACATATTTGCCACTGTGCAGGAGAATCCGTATAGGTGTTCGAGTGTTCGAACCCTAATGCGTGAGAAATGGTAAGGAAACGTTGTATTTACATATCTGCAACTGTACAGGAGAATCCGTATAGCTGTTCAAGTGTTCGAACCCTAATGTGTGTTCGAACCCTAATGCGTGAGAAATGGCAAATAAATGCCGTATTTACATATCTGCCACTGTGCAGGAGAATCCGTATAGGTGTTCGAGTGTTCGAACCCTAATGCGTGAGAAATGGTAAGGAAACGTTGTATTTACATCTCTGCAACTGTGCAGCAGAATCCGTATAGGTGTTCGAGTGCTCGAACCCTAATGCGTTAGAAATGGCAAATAAATGCCGTATTTACATATCTGCCACTGTGCAGGAGAATCCGTGTAGGTGTTCGAGTGTTCGAACCCTAATGCGAAAGAAATGGCAAGGAAACGTTGTATTTACATATCTGTCACTGTGCAGGAGAATCCGTATGGGTGTTCGAGTGTTCGAACCCTAATGGGTGAGAACTTGTAAGGAAACGTTGTATTTACATATCTGCCACTATGCAGGTGAATCAGTGTAGGTGTTCGAGTGTTCGAACCCTAATGCGTGAGAAATGGTAAGGAAACGTTGTATTTACATCTCTGCAACTGTGCAGCAGAATCCGTATAGGTGTTCGAGTGTTCGAACCCTAATGCGTGAGAAATGGCAAATAAATGCCGTATTTACATATCTGCCACTGTGCAGGAGAATCCGTGTAGGTGTTCGAGTGTTCGAACCCTAATGCGAGAGAAATGGCAAGGAAACGTTGTATTTACATATCTGCCACTGTGCAGGAGAATCCGTATAGGTGTTCGAGTGTTCGAACCCTAATGGGTGAGAAATTGTAAGGAAACGTTGTATTTACATATCTGCCACTATGCAGGAGAATCAGTGTAGGTGTTCGAGTGTTCGAACCCTAATGCGTGAGAAATGGTAAGGAAACGTTGTATTTACATATCTGCCACTGTGCAGGGGAATCCGTATAGGTGTTCGAGTGTTCGAACCCTAATGCGTGAGAAATGGCAAATAAATGCCGTATTTACATATCTGCTACTGTGCAGCAGAATCCGTATAGGTGTTCGAGTGTTCGAACCCTAATGCGTGAGAAATGGTATGGAAACGTTGTATTTACATATCTGCAACTGTGCAGGAGAATCCGTATAGGTGTTCGAGTGTTCGAACCCTAATGCGTGAGAAATGGTAAGTAAATGCCGTATTTACATATCTGCCATTGTGCCGGAGAATCCGTATCGGTGTTCGAGTGTTCGAACCCTAATGCGTGAGAAATTGTAAAGAAACGTTGTATTTACATATCTGCCACTGTGCAGGAGAATCCGTATAGGTGTTCGTGTGTTCGAACCCTAATTCGTGAGAAATGCTTGGTAAATGTCGTATTTAGATATCTGTCATTGTGCAGGAGAATCCGTATAGGTGTTCGAGTGTTCGAACCCTAATGCGTGAGAAATGGTAAGGAAACGTTGTATTTACATATCTGCCACTGTGCAGGAGAATCCGTATAGGTGTTCGAGTGTTCGAACCCTAATGCGTGAGATTTTGTAAGGTAACGTTGTATTTACATATCTGCCACTGTGCAAGAGAATCCGTATAGGTGTTCGAGTGTTCGAACCCTAATGCGTGAGAAATTGTAAGGAAATGTTGTATTTACGTATCTGCCACTGGGCAGGAGAATCCGTGTAGGTATTCGAGTGTTCGAACCCTAATGCGTGAGAAATGCTAAGGAAATGTTGTATTTACATATCTGCCACTGTGCAGGAGAATCTGTATAGGTGTTCGAGTGTTCGAACCCTAATGCGTGAGAAATGGTAAGTAAATGCCATATTTACATAGCTACCACTGTGCAGGAGAATCCGTATCTGTGTTCGAGTGTTCGAACCCTAATGCGTGAGAAATTGTGAGGAAACGTTGTATTTACATATCTGCCACTGTGCAGGAGAATCCGTATAGGTGTTCGAGTGTTCGAACCCTAATGCGTGAGAAATGGTAAGTAAATGCCGTATTAACATATCTGCCACTGTGCAGGAGAATCCGTATAGGTGTTCGAGTGTTCGAACCCTAATGCGTGAGAAATGGTAAGGAAACGTTTTATTTACATATTTGGCACTGTGCAGGAGAATCCGTATAGGTGTTCGAGTGTTCGAACCCTAATGCGTGATAAATTGTAAGGAAACGTTGTATTTACATATCTGCCACTGTGCAGGAGAATCCGTGTAGGTGTTCGAGTGTTCGAACCCTAATGCGTGAGAAATGGTAAGGAAACGTTGTATTTACATATCTGCCACTGTGCAGGGGAATCCGTATAGGTGTTCGAGTGTTCGAACCCTAATGCGTGAGAAATGGTAAGTAAATGCCGTATTTACAAATCTGCCATTGTGCAGGAGAATCCGTATAGGTGTTCGAGTGTTCGAACCCTAATGCGTGAGAAATTGTAAAGAAACGTTGTATTTACATATCTGCCACTGTGCAGGAGAATCCGTATAGGTGTTCGTGTGTTCGAACCCTAATTCGTGAGAAATGCTTGGTAAATGTCGTATTTAGATATCTGCCACTGTGCAGGAGAATCCATATAGGTGTTCGAGTGTTCGAACCCTAATGCGTGAGAAATGGTAAGGAAACGTTGTATTTACATATCTACCACTGTGCAGGAGAATCCGTGTAGGTGTTCGAGTGTTCGAACCCTAATGCGTGAGAAATTGTAAGGTAACGTTGTATTTACATATCTGCCACTGTGCAAGAGAATCCGTATAGGTGTTCGAGTGTTCGAACCCTAATGCGTGAGAAATGGTAAGTAAATGCCGAATTTACATAGCTACCACTGTGCAGGAGAATCCGTATCTGTGTTCGAACCCTAATGCGTGAGAAATTGTGAGGAAACGTTGTATTTACATATCTGCCACTGTGCAGGAGAATCCGTATAGGTGTTCGAGTGTTCGAACCCTAATGGGTGAGAAATTGTAAGGAAACGTTGTATTTACATATCTGCCACTATGCAGGAGAATCAGTGTAGGTGTTCGAGTGTTCGAACCCTAATGCGTGAGAAATGGTTAGGAAACGTTGTATTTACATATCTGCCACTGTGCAGGGGAATCCGTATAGGTGTTCGAGTGTTCGAACCCTAATGCGTGAGAAATGGCAAATAAATGCCGTATTTACATATCTGCTACTGTGCAGCAGAATCCGTATAGGTGTTCGAGTGTTCGAACCCTAATGCGTGAGAAATGGTATGGAAACGTTGTATTTACATATCTGCAACTGTGCAGGAGAATCCGTATAGGTGTTCGAGTGTTCGAACCCTAATGCGTGAGAAATGGTAAGTAAATGCCGTATTTACATATCTGCCATTGTGCAGGAGAATCCGTATAGGTGTTCGAGTGTTCGAACCCTAATGCGTGAGAAATTGTGAAGAAACGTTGTATTTACATATCTGCCACTGTGCAGGAGAATCCGTATAGGTGTTCGTGTGTTCGAACCCTAATTCGTGAGAAATGCTTGGTAAATGTCGTATTTAGATATCTGCCATTGTGCAGGAGAATCCGTATAGGTGTTCGAGTGTTCGAACCCTAATGCGTGAGAAATGGTAAGGAAACGTGGTATTTACATATCTGCCACTGTGCAGGAGAATCCGTATAGGTGTTCGAGTGTTCGAACCCTAATGCGTTAGAAATTGTAAGGTAACGTTGTATTTACATATCTGCCACTGTGCAAGAGAATCCGTATAGGTGTTCGAGTGTTCGAACCCTAATGCGTGAGAAATTGTAAGGAAATGTTGTATTTACGTATCTGCCACTGTGCAGGAGAATCCGTGTAGGTATTCGAGTGTTCGAACCCTAATGCGTGAGAAATGCTAAGGAAATGTTGTATTTACATATCTGCCACTGTGCAGGAGAATCTGTATAGGTGTTCGAGTGTTCGAACCCTAATGCGTGAGAAATGGTAAGTAAATGCCATATTTACATAGCTACCACTGTGCAGGAGAATCCGTATCTGTGTTCGAGTGTTCGAACCCTAATGCGTGAGAAATTGTGAGGAAACGTTGTATTTACATATCTGCCACTGTGCAGGAGAATCCGTATAGGTGTTCGAGTGTTCGAACCCTAATGCGTGAGAAATGGTAAGTAAATGCCGTATTAACATATCTGCCACTGTGCAGGAGAATCCGTATAGGTGTTCGAGTGTTCGAACCGTAATGCGTGAGAAATGGTAAGGAAACGTTGTATTTACATATTTGGCACTGTGCAGGAGAATCCGTATAGGTGTTCGAGTGTTCGAACCCTAATGCGTGATAAATTGTAAGGAAACGTTGTATTTACATATCTGCCACTGTGCAGGAGAATCCGTGTAGGTGTTCGAGTGTTCGAACCCTAATGCGTGAGAAATGGTAAGGAAACGTTGTATTTACATATCTGCCACTGTGCAGGGGAATCCGTATGGGTGTTCGAGTGTTCGAACCCTAATGCGTGAGAAATGGTAAGTAAATGCCGTATTTACATATCTGCCATTGTGCAGGAGAATCCGTATAGGTGTTCGAGTGTTCGAACCCTAATGCGTGAGAAATTGTAAAGAAACGTTGTATTTACATATCTGCCACTGTGCAGGAGAATCCGTATAGGTGTTCGTGTGTTCGAACCCTAATTCGTGAGAAATGCTTGGTAAATGTCGTATTTAGATATCTGCCACTGTGCAGGAGAATCCATATAGGTGTTCGAGTGTTCGAACCCTAATGCGTGAGAAATGGTAAGGAAACGTTGTATTTACATATCTACCACTGTGCAGGAGAATCCGTGTAGGTGTTCGAGTGTTCGAACCCTAATGCGTGAGAAATTGTAAGGTAACGTTGTATTTACATATCTGCCACTGTGCAAGAGAATCCGTATAGGTGTTCGAGTGTTCGAACCCTAATGCGTGAGAAATGGTAAGTAAATGCCGTATTTACATAGCTACCACTGTGCAGGAGAATCCGTATCTGTGTTCGAACCCTAATGCGTGAGAAATTGTGAGGAAACGTTGTATTTACATATCTGCCACTGTGCAGGAGAATCCGTATAGGTGTTCGAGTGTTCGAACCCTAATGGGTGAGAAATTGTAAGGAAACGTTGTATTTACATATCTGCCACTATGCAGGATAATCAGTGTAGGTGTTCGAGTGTTCGAACCCTAATGCGTGAGAAATGGTTAGGAAACGTTGTATTTACATATCTGCCACTGTGCAGGGGAATCCGTATAGGTGTTCGAGTGTTCGAACCCTAATGCGTGAGAAATGGCAAATAAATGCCGTATTTACATATCTGCTACTGTGCAGCAGAATCCGTATAGGTGTTCGAGTGTTCGAACCCTAATGCGTGAGAAATGGTATGGAAACGTTGTATTTACATATCTGCAACTGTGCAGGAGAATCCGTATAGGTGTTCGAGTGTTCGAACCCTAATGCGTGAGAAATGGTAAGTAAATGCCGTATTTACATATCTGCCATTGTGCAGGAGAATCCGTATAGGTGTTCGAGTGTTCGAACCCTAATGCGTGAGAAATTGTGAAGAAACGTTGTATTTACATATCTGCCACTGTGCAGGAGAATCCGTATAGGTGTTCGTGTGTTCGAACCCTAATTCGTGAGAAATGCTTGGTAAATGTCGTATTTAGATATCTGCCATTGTGCAGGAGAATCCGTATAGGTGTTCGAGTGTTCGAACCCTAATGCGTGAGAAATGGTAAGGAAACGTTGTATTTACATATCTGCCACTGTGCAGGAGAATCCGTATAGGTGTTCGAGTGTTCGAACCCTAATGCGTTAGAAATTGTAAGGTAACGTTGTATTTACATATCTGCCACTGTGCAAGAGAATCCGTATAGGTGTTCGAGTGTTCGAACCCTAATGCGTGAGAAATTGTAAGGAAATGTTGTATTTACGTATCTGCCACTGTGCAGGAGAATCCGTGTAGGTATTCGAGTGTTCGAACCCTAATGCGTGAGAAATGCTAAGGAAATGTTGTATTTACATATCTGCCACTGTGCAGGAGAATCTGTATAGGTGTTCGAGTGTTCGAACCCTAATGCGTGAGAAATGGTAAGTAAATGCCATATTTACATAGCTACCACTGTGCAGGAGAATCCGTATCTGTGTTCGAGTGTTCGAACCCTAATGCGTGAGAAATTGTGAGGAAACGTTGTATTTACATATCTGCCACTGTGCAGGAGAATCCGTATAGGTGTTCGAGTGTTCGAACCCTAATGCGTGAGAAATGGTAAGTAAATGCCGTATTAACATATCTGCCACTGTGCAGGAGAATCCGTATAGGTGTTCGAGTGTTCGAACCGTAATGCGTGAGAAATGGTAAGGAAACGTTGTATTTACATATTTGGCACTGTGCAGGAGAATCCGTATAGGTGTTCGAGTGTTCGAACCCTAATGCGTGATAAATTGTAAGGAAACGTTGTATTTACATATCTGCCACTGTGCAGGAGAATCCGTGTAGGTGTTCGAGTGTTCGAACCCTAATGCGTGAGAAATGGTAAGGAAACGTTGTATTTACATATCTGCCACTGTGCAGGGGAATCCGTATGGGTGTTCGAGTGTTCGAACCCTAATGCGTGAGAAATGGTAAGTAAATGCCGTATTTACATATCTGCCATTGTGCAGGAGAATCCGTATAGGTGTTCGAGTGTTCGAACCCTAATGCGTGAGAAATTGTAAAGAAACGTTGTATTTACATATCTGCCACTGTGCAGGAGAATCCGTATAGGTGTTCGTGTGTTCGAACCCTAATTCGTGAGAAATGCTTGGTAAATGTCGTATTTAGATATCTTCCACTGTGCAGGAGAATCCATATAGGTGTTCGAGTGTTCGAACCCTAATGCGTGAGAAATGGTAAGGAAACGTTGTATTTACATATCTACCACTGTGCAGGAGAATCCGTGTAGGTGTTCGAGTGTTCGAACCCTAATGCGTGAGAAATGGTAAGTAAATGCCGTATTTACATAGCTACCACTGTGCAGGAGAATCCGTATCTGTGTTCGAACCCTAATGCGTGAGAAATTGTGAGGAAACGTTGTATTTACATATCTGCCACTGTGCAGGAGAATCCGTATAGGTGTTCGAGTGTTCGAACCCTAATGGGTGAGAAATTGTAAGGAAACGTTGTATTTACATATTTGCCACTATGCAGGAGAATCAGTGTAGGTGTTCGAGTGTTCGAACCCTAATGCGTGAGAAATGGTTAGGAAACGTTGTATTTACATATCTGCCACTGTGCAGGGGAATCCGTATAGGTGTTCGAGTGTTCGAACCCTAATGCGTGAGAAATGGCAAATAAATGCCGTATTTACATATCTGCTACTGTGCAGCAGAATCCGTATAGGTGTTCGAGTGTTCGAACCCTAATGCGTGAGAAATGGTATGGAAACGTTGTATTTACATATCTGCAACTGTGCAGGAGAATCCGTATAGGTGTTCGAGTGTTCGAACCCTAATGCGTGAGAAATGGTAAGTAAATGCCGTATTTACATATCTGCCATTGTGCAGGAGAATCCGTATAGGTGTTCGAGTGTTCGAACCCTAATGCGTGAGAAATTGTGAAGAAACGTTGTATTTACATATCTGCCACTGTGCAGGAGAATCCGTATAGGTGTTCGTGTGTTCGAACCCTAATTCGTGAGAAATGCTTGGTAAATGTCGTATTTAGATATCTGCCATTGTGCAGGAGAATCCGTATAGGTGTTCGAGTGTTCGAACCCTAATGCGTGAGAAATGGTAAGGAAACGTTGTATTTACATACCTGCCACTGTGCAGGAGAATCCGTATAGGTGTTCGAGTGTTCGAACCCTAATGCGTTAGAAATTGTAAGGTAACGTTGTATTTACATATCTGCCACTGTGCAAGAGAATCCGTATAGGTGTTCGAGTGTTCGAACCCTAATGCGTGAGAAATTGTAAGGAAATGTTGTATTTACGTATCTGCCACTGTGCAGGAGAATCCGTGTAGGTGTTCGAGTGTTCGAACCCTAATGCGTGAGAAATGCTAAGGAAATGTTGTATTTACATATCTGCCACTGTGCAGGAGAATCCGTATAGGTGTTCGAGTGTTCGAACCCTAATGCGTGAGAAATGGTAAGTAAATGCCATATTTACATAGCTACCACTGTGCAGGAGAATCCGTATCTGTGTTCGAGTGTTCGAACCCTAATGCGTGAGAAATTGTGAGGAAACGTTGTATTTACATATCTGCCACTGTGCAGGAGAATCCGTATAGGTGTTCGAGTGTTCGAACCCTAATGCGTGAGAAATGGTAAGTAAATGCCGTATTAACATATCTGCCACTGTGCAGGAGAATCCGTATAGGTGTTCGAGTGTTCGAACCCTAATGCGTGAGAAATGGTAAGGAAACGTTGTATTTACATATTTGCCACTGTGCAGGAGAATCCGTATAGGTGTTCGAGTGTTCGAACCCTAATGCGTGATAAATTGTAAGGAAACGTCGTATTTACATATCTGCCACTGTGCAGGAGAATCCGTGTAGGTGTTCGAGTGTTCGAACCCTAATGCGTGATAAATTGTAAGGAAACGTTGTATTTACATATCTGCCACTGTGCAGGAGAATCCGTGTAGGTGTTCGAGTGTTCGAACCCTAATGCGTGAGAAATGGTAAGGAAACGTTGTATTTACATATCTGCCACTGTGCAGGGGAATCCGTATAGGTGTTCGAGTGTTCGAACCCTAATGCGTGAGAAATGGTAAGTAAATGCCGTATTTACATATCTGCCATTGTGCAGGAGAATCCGTATAGGTGTTCGAGTGTTCGAACCCTAATGCGTGAGAAATTGTAAAGAAACGTTGTATTTACATATCTGCCACTGTGCAGGAGAATCCGTATAGGTGTTCGTGTGTTCGAACCCTAATTCGTGAGAAATGCTTGGTAAATGTCGTATTTAGATATCTGCCACTGTGCAGGAGAATCCATATAGGTGTTCGAGTGTTCGAACCCTAATGCGTGAGAAATGGTAAGGAAACGTTGTATTTACATATCTACCACTGTGCAGGAGAATCCGTATAGGTGTTCGAGTGTTCGAACCCTAATGCGTGAGAAATTGTAAGGTAACGTTGTATTTACATATCTGCCACAGTGCAAGAGAATCCGTATAGGTGTTCGAGTGTTCGAACCCTAATGCGAGAGAAATGGTAAGTAAATGCCGTATTTACGTAGCTACCACTGTGCAGGAGAATCCGTATCTGTGTTCGAACCCTAATGCGTGAGAAATTGTGAGAAACGTTGTATTTACATATCTGCCACTGTGCAGGAGAATCCGTATAGGTGTTCGAGTGTTCGAACCCTAATGCGTGAGAAATGGTAAGTAAATGCCGTATTAACATATCTGCCACTGTGCAGGAGAATCCGTATAGGTGTTCGAGTGTTCGAACCCTAATGCGTGAGAAATTGTAAGGAAACGTTGTATTTACATATCTGCCACTGTGCAGGAGAATCCGTATAGGTGTTCGTGTGTTCGAACCCTAATTCGTGAGAAATGCTTGGTAAATGTCGTATTTAGATATTTGCCACTGTGCAGGAGAATCCGTATAGGTGTTCGAGTGTTCAAACCCTAATGCGTGAGAAATGGTAAGGAAACGTTGTATTTACATATTTGCCACTGTGCAGGAGAATCCGTATAGGTGTTCGAGTGTTCGAACCCTAATGCGTGATAAATTGTAAGGAAACGTTGTAATTACATATCTGCCACTGTGCAGGAGAATCCGTGTAGGTGTTCGAGTGTTCGAACCCTAATGCGTGAGAAATGGTAAGGAAACGTTGTATTTACATATCTGCCACTGTGCAGGGGAATCCGTATAGGTGTTCGAGTGTTCGAACCCTAATGCGTGAGAAATGGCAAATAAATGCCGTATTTACATATCTGCTACTGTGCAGCAGAATCCGTATAGGTGTTCGAGTGTTCGAACCCTAATGCGTGAGAAATGGTATGGAAACGTTGTATTTACATATCTGCAACTGTGCAGGAGAATCCGTATAGGTGTTCGAGTGTTCGAACCCTAATGCGTGAGAAATGGTAAGTAAATGCCGTATTTACATATCTGCCATTGTGCAGGAGAATCCGTATAGGTGTTCGAGTGTTCGAACCCTAATGCGTGAGAAATTGTAAAGAAACGTTGTATTTACATATCTGCCACTGTGCAGGAGAATCCGTATAGGTGTTCGTGTGTTCGAACCCTAATTCGTGAGAAATGCTTGGTAAATGTCGTATTTAGATATCTGCCACTGTGCAGGAGAATCCGTATAGGTGTTCGAGTGTTCGAACCCTAATGCGTGAGAAATGGTGAGGAAACGTTATATTTACATATCTGCCACTGTGCAGGAGAATCCGTATAGGTGTTCGAGTGTTCGAACCCTAATGCGTGAGAAATTGTAAGGAAACGTTGTATTTACGTATCTGCCACTGTGCAGGAGAATCTGTGTAGGTGTTCGAGTGTTCGAACCCTAAAACGTGAGAAATGCTAAGGAAATGTTGTATTTACATATCTGCCACTGTGCAGGAGAATCCGTATAGGTGTTCGAGTGTTCGAACCCTAATGCGTGAGAAATGGTAAGTAAATGCCGTATTTACATAGCTACCACTGTGCAGGAGAATCCGTATCGGTGTTCGAGTGTTCGAACCCTAATGCGTGAGAAATTGTGAGGAAACGTTGTATTTACATATCTGCCACTGTGCAGGAGAATCCGTATAGGTGTTCGAGTGTTCGAACCCTAATGCGTGAGAAATGGTAAGTAAATGCCGTATTAACATATCTGCCACTGTGCAGGAGAATCCGTATAGGTGTTCGAGTGTTCGAACCCTAATGCGTGAGAAATTGTAAGGAAACTTTGTATTTACATATCTGCCACTGTGCAGGAGAATCCGTATAGGTGTTCGAGTGTTCGAACCCTAATGCGTGAGAAATGGTAAGTAAAGGCCGTATTTACATATCTGCAACTATAGACGAGAATCCGTATAGGTGTTCGAGTGTTCGAACCCTAATGCGTGAGAAATGGTAAGGAAACGTTGTTTTTACATATCAGCAACTGTGCAGGAGAATCCGTATAGGTGTTCGAGTGTTCGAACCCTAATGCACGAGAAATGGTAAGTAAATGCCGTATTTACATATTTGCCACTGTGCAGGAGAATCCGTATAGGTGTTCGAGTGTTCGAACCCTAATGCGTGAGAAATGGTAAGGAAACGTTGTATTTACATATCTGCGACTGTACAGGAGAATCCGTATAGCTGTTCAAGTGTTCGAACCCTAATGTGTGTTCGAACCCTAATGCGTGAGAAATGGCAAATAAATGCCGTATTTACATATCTGCCACTGTGCAGGAGAATCCCTATAGGTGTTCGAGTGTTCGAACCCTAATACGTGAGAAATGGTAAGGAAACGTTGTATTTACATCTCTGCAACTGTGCAGCAGAATCCGTATAGGTGTTCGAGTGTTCGAACCCTAATGCGTGAGAAATGGCAAATAAATGCCGTATTTACATATCTGCCACTGTGTAGGAGAATCCGTGTAGGTGTTCGAGTGTTCGAACCCTAATGCGAGAGAAATGGCAAGGAAACGTTGTATTTACATATCTGTCACTGTGCAGGAGAATCCGTATAGGTGTTCGAGTGTTCGAACCCTAATGGGTGAGAAATTGTAAGGAAACGTTGTATTTACATATCTGCCACTATGCAGGAGAATCAGTGTAGGTGTTCGAGTGTTCGAACCCTAATGCGTGAGAAATGGTAAGGAAATGTTGTATTTACATATTTGCCACTGTGCAAGGGAATCCGTATAGGTGTTCGAGTGTTCGAACCCTAATGCGTGAGAAAAGGCAAATAAATGCCGTATTTACATATCTGCTACTGTGCAGCAGAATCCGTATAGGTGTTCGAGTGTTCGAACCCTAATGCGTGAGAAATGGTATGGAAACGTTGTATTTACATATCTGCAACTGTGCAGGAGAATCCGTATAGGTGTTCGAGTGTTCGAACCCTAATGTGTGAGAAATGGTAAGTAAATGCCGTATTTACATATCTGCCATTGTGCAGGAGAATCTGTATAGGTGTTCGAGTGTTCGAACCCTAATGCGTGAGACATTGTAAAGAAACGTTGTATTTACATATCTGCCACTGTGCAGGAGAATCCGTATAGGTGTTCGTGTGTTCGAACCCTAATGCGTGAGAAATGGCAAATAAATGCCGTATTTACATATCTGCCACTGTGCAGGAGAATCCGTGTAGGTGTTCGAGTGTTCGAACCCTAATGCGAGAGAAATGGCAAGGAAACGTTGTATTTACATATCTGCCACTGTGCAGGAGAATCTGTATAGGTGTTCGAGTGTTCGAACCCTAATGGGTGAGAAATTGTAAGGAAACGTTGTATTTACATATCTGCCACTGTGCAGGAGAATCTGTGTAGGTGTTCGAGTGTTCGAACCCTAACGCGTGAGAAATGGTAAGGAAACGTTGTATGTACATATCTGCTACTGTGCAGGAGAATCCGTATAGGTGTTCGAGTGTTCGAACCCTAATGCGTGAGAAATGGCAAATAAATGCCGTATTTACATATCTGCTACTGTGCAGCAGAATCCGTATAGGTGTTCGAGTGTTCGAACCGTAATGTGTGAGAAATGGTAAGTAAATGCCGTATTTACATATCTGCCACTGTGCAGGAGAATCCGTGTAGGTGTTCGAGTGTTCGAACCCTAATGCGTGAGAAATTGTAAGGAAACGTTGTATTTACATATCTGCCACTGTGCTGGACATCCGTATAGGTGTTCGTGTGTTCGAACCCTAATGCGTGAGAAATGCTAAGGAAACGTTGTATTTACATATCTGCCACTGTGCAGGAGAATCCGTATAGGTGTTCGAGTGTTCGAACCCTAATGCGTGAGAAATGGTAAGTAAATGCCGTATTTACATATCTACCACTGTGCAGGAGAATCCGTATCTGTGTTCGACTGTTCGAACCCTAATGCGTGAGAAATTGTGAGGAAACGTTGTATTTACATATCTGCCACTGTGCAGGAGAATCCGTATAGGTGTTCGAGTGTTCGAACCCTAATGCGTGAGAAATGGTAAGTAAATGCCGTATTTACATATCCGCCACTGTGCAGGAGAATCCGTATAGGTGTTCGAGTGTTCGAACCCTAATGCGTGAGAAATTGTAAGGAAACGTTGCATTTATATATCTGCCACTGTGCAGGAGAATCCGTATAGGTGTTCGAGTGTTCGAACCCTAACGCGTGAGAAATGGTGAGTAAATGCCGTATTTACATATCTGCAACTATGGAGGAGAATCCGTATAGGTGTTCGAGTGTTCGAACCCTAATGCGTGAGAAATGGTAAGGAAACGTTGTATTTACATATCTGCAACAGTGCAGGAGAATCCGTATAGGTGTTCGAGTGTTCGAACCCTAATGCGTGAGAAATGGTAAGTAAATGCCGTATTTACATATCTGCCATTGTGCAGGAGAATCCGTATAGGTGTTCGAGTGTTCGAACCCTAATGCGTGAGAAATTGTAAAGAAACGTTGTATTTACATATCTGCCACTGTGCAGGAGAATCCGTATAGGTGTTCGTGTGTTCGAACCCTAATTCGTGAGAAATGCTTGGTAAATGTCGTATTTAGATATCTGCCACTGTGCAGGAGAATCCGTATAGGTGTTCGAGTGTTCGAACCCTAATGCGTGAGAAATGGTGAGGAAACGTTATATTTACATATCTGCCACTGTGCAGGAGAATCCGTATAGGTGTTCGAGTGTTCGAACCCTAATGCGTGAGAAATTGTAAGGAAACGTTGTATTTACGTATCTGCCACTGTGCAGGAGAATCTGTGTAGGTGTTCGAGTGTTCGAACCCTAAAACGTGAGAAATGCTAAGGAAATGTTGTATTTACATATCTGCCACTGTGCAGGAGAATCCGTATAGGTGTTCGAGTGTTCGAACCCTAATGCGTGAGAAATGGTAAGTAAATGCCGTATTTACATAGCTACCACTGTGCAGGAGAATCCGTATCGGTGTTCGAGTGTTCGAACCCTAATGCGTGAGAAATTGTGAGGAAACGTTGTATTTACATATCTGCCACTGTGCAGGAGAATCCGTATAGGTGTTCGAGTGTTCGAACCCTAATGCGTGAGAAATGGTAAGTAAATGCCGTATTAACATATCTGCCACTGTGCAGGAGAATCCGTATAGGTGTTCGAGTGTTCGAACCCTAATGCGTGAGAAATTGTAAGGAAACTTTGTATTTACATATCTGCCACTGTGCAGGAGAATCCGTATAGGTGTTCGAGTGTTCGAACCCTAATGCGTGAGAAATGGTAAGTAAAGGCCGTATTTACATATCTGCAACTATAGACGAGAATCCGTATAGGTGTTCGAGTGTTCGAACCCTAATGCGTGAGAAATGGTAAGGAAACGTTGTTTTTACATATCAGCAACTGTGCAGGAGAATCCGTATAGGTGTTCGAGTGTTCGAACCCTAATGCACGAGAAATGGTAAGTAAATGCCGTATTTACATATTTGCCACTGTGCAGGAGAATCCGTATAGGTGTTCGAGTGTTCGAACCCTAATGCGTGAGAAATGGTAAGGAAACGTTGTATTTACATATCTGCGACTGTACAGGAGAATCCGTATAGCTGTTCAAGTGTTCGAACCCTAATGTGTGTTCGAACCCTAATGCGTGAGAAATGGCAAATAAATGCCGTATTTACATATCTGCCACTGTGCAGGAGAATCCCTATAGGTGTTCGAGTGTTCGAACCCTAATACGTGAGAAATGGTAAGGAAACGTTGTATTTACATCTCTGCAACTGTGCAGCAGAATCCGTATAGGTGTTCGAGTGTTCGAACCCTAATGCGTGAGAAATGGCAAATAAATGCCGTATTTACATATCTGCCACTGTGTAGGAGAATCCGTGTAGGTGTTCGAGTGTTCGAACCCTAATGCGAGAGAAATGGCAAGGAAACGTTGTATTTACATATCTGTCACTGTGCAGGAGAATCCGTATAGGTGTTCGAGTGTTCGAACCCTAATGGGTGAGAAATTGTAAGGAAACGTTGTATTTACATATCTGCCACTATGCAGGAGAATCAGTGTAGGTGTTCGAGTGTTCGAACCCTAATGCGTGAGAAATGGTAAGGAAATGTTGTATTTACATATTTGCCACTGTGCAGGGGAATCCGTATAGGTGTTCGAGTGTTCGAACCCTAATGCGTGAGAAAAGGCAAATAAATGCCGTATTTACATATCTGCTACTGTGCAGCAGAATCCGTATAGGTGTTCGAGTGTTCGAACCCTAATGCGTGAGAAATGGTATGGAAACGTTGTATTTACATATCTGCAACTGTGCAGGAGAATCCGTATAGGTGTTCGAGTGTTCGAACCCTAATGTGTGAGAAATGGTAAGTAAATGCCGTATTTACATATCTGCCATTGTGCAGGAGAATCTGTATAGGTGTTCGAGTGTTCGAACCCTAATGCGTGAGACATTGTAAAGAAACGTTGTATTTACATATCTGCCACTGTGCAGGAGAATCCGTATAGGTGTTCGTGTGTTCGAACCCTAATGCGTGAGAAATGGCAAATAAATGCCGTATTTACATATCTGCCACTGTGCAGGAGAATCCGTGTAGGTGTTCGAGTGTTCGAACCCTAATGCGAGAGAAATGGCAAGGAAACGTTGTATTTACATATCTGCCACTGTGCAGGAGAATCTGTATAGGTGTTCGAGTGTTCGAACCCTAATGGGTGAGAAATTGTAAGGAAACGTTGTATTTACATATCTGCCACTGTGCAGGAGAATCTGTGTAGGTGTTTGAGTGTTCGAACCCTAACGCGTGAGAAATGGTAAGGAAACGTTGTATGTACATATCTGCTACTGTGCAGGAGAATCCGTATAGGTGTTCGAGTGTTCGAACCCTAATGCGTGAGAAATGGCAAATAAATGCCGTATTTACATATCTGCTACTGTGCAGCAGAATCCGTATAGGTGTTCGACTGTTCGAACCGTAATGTGTGAGAAATGGTAAGTAAATGCCGTATTTACATATCTGCCACTGTGCAGGAGAATCCGTGTAGGTGTTCGAGTGTTCGAACCCTAATGCGTGAGAAATTGTAAGGAAACGTTGTATTTACATATCTGCCACTGTGCTGGACATCCGTATAGGTGTTCGTGTGTTCGAACCCTAATGCGTGAGAAATGCTAAGGAAACGTTGTATTTACATATCTGCCACTGTGCAGGAGAATCCGTATAGGTGTTCGAGTGTTCGAACCCTAATGCGTGAGAAATGGTAAGTAAATGCCGTATTTACATATCTACCACTGTGCAGGAGAATCCGTATCTGTGTTCGACTGTTCGAACCCTAATGCGTGAGAAATTGTGAGGAAACGTTGTATTTACATATCTGCCACTGTGCAGGAGAATCCGTATAGGTGTTCGAGTGTTCGAACCCTAATGCGTGAGAAATGGTAAGTAAATGCCGTATTTACATATCCGCCACTGTGCAGGAGAATCCGTATAGGTGTTCGAGTGTTCGAACCCTAATGCGTGAGAAATTGTAAGGAAACGTTGCATTTATATATCTGCCACTGTGCAGGAGAATCCGTATAGGTGTTCGAGTGTTCGAACCCTAACGCGTGAGAAATGGTGAGTAAATGCCGTATTTACATATCTGCAACTATGGAGGAGAATCCGTATAGGTGTTCGAGTGTTCGAACCCTAATGCGTGAGAAATGGTAAGGAAACGTTGTATTTACATATCTGCAACAGTGCAGGAGAATCCGTATAGGTGTTCGAGTGTTCGAACCCTAATGTGTGTTCGAACCCTAATGCGTGTGAAATGACAAATAAATGCCGTATTTACATATCTGCCACTGTGCAGGAGAATCCGTGTAGGTGTTCGAGTGTTCGAACCCTAATGCGTGAGAAATGGTAAGGAAACGTTGTATTTACATATCTGCAACTGTGCAGGAGAATCCGTATAGGTGTTCGAGTGTTCGAACCCTAATGCGTGAGAAATGGCAAATATATGCCGTATTTACATATCTGCCACTGTGCAGGAGAATCCGCGTAGGTGTTCGAGTGTTCGAACCCTAAAGCGAGAGAAATGGCAAGGAAACGTTGTATTTACATATCTGCCACTGTGCAGGAGAATCCGTATAGGTGTTCGAGTGTTCGAACCCTAATGGGTGAGAAATTCTAAGGAAACGTTGTATTTACATATCTGCCACTGTGCAGGAGAATCCGTGTAGGTGTTCGAGTGTTCGAACCCTAATGCGTGAGAAATGGTAAGGAAACGTTGTATTTACATATCTGCCACTGTGCAGGAGAATCCGTATAGGTGTTCGAGTGTTCGAACCCTAATGCGTGAGAAATTGTAAGGAAACGTTGTATTTACATATCTGCCACTATGCTGGAGCATCCGTATAGGTGTTCGTGTGTTCGAACCCTAATGCGTGAGAAATGCTAGGTAAATGTCGTATTTACATATCTGCCACTGTGCAGGAGAATCCGTATAGGTGTTCGAGTGTTCGAACCCTAATGCATGAGAAATTGTAAGGAAACGTTGTATTTACATATCTGCCACTGTGCAGGAGAATTCGTGTAGGTGTTCGAGTGTTCGAACCCTAATGCGTGAGAAATGCTAAGAAAACGTTGTATTTACATATCTGCCACTGTGCAAGAGAATCCGTATAGGTGTTCGAGTGTTCGAACCCTAATGCATGAGAAATGGTAAGTGAATGCCGTATTTACATATCTGCCACTGTGCAGGAGAATCCGTATAGGTGTTCGAGCGTTCGAACCCTAATGCGTGAGAAATTGTAAGGAAACGTTGTATTTACATATCTGCCACTGTGCTGGAGCATCCGTATAGGTGTTCGTGTGTTCGAACCCTAATGCGTGAGAAATGCTAGGTAAATGTCGTATTTACATATCTGCCACTGTGCTGGAGAATCCGTATAGGTGTTCGAGTGTTCAAACCCTAATGCATGAGAAATTGTAAGGAAACGTTGTATTTACATATCTGCCACTGTGCAGGAGAATCCGTGTAGGTGTTCGAGTGTTCGAACCCTAATGCGTGAGAAATGCTAAGGAAACGTTGTATTTACATATCTGCCACTGTGCAGGAGAATCCGTATAGGTGTTCGAGTGTTCGAACCCTAATGCGTGAGAAATGGTAAGTAAATGCCGTATTTACATATCTACCACTGTGCAGGAGAATCCGTATCTGTGTTCGAGTGTTCGAACCCTAATGCGTGAGAAATTGTGAGGAAACGTTGTATTTACATATCTGCCACTGTGCAGGAGAATCCGTATAGGTGTTCGAGTGTTCGAACCCTAATGCGTGAGAAATGGTAAGTAAATGCCGTATTTACATATCTGCCACTGTGCAGGAGAATCCGTATAGGTGTTCGAGTGTTCGAACCCTAATGCGTGAGAAATTGTAAGGAAACATTGTATTTATATATCTGCCACTGTGCAGGAGAATCCGTATAGGTGTTCGAGTGTTCGAACCCTAACGCGTGAGAAATGGTGAGTAAATGCCGTATTTACATATCTGCAACTATGGAGGAGAATCCGTATAGGTGTTCGAGTGTGCGAACCCTAATGCGTGAGAAATGGTAAGGAAACGTTGTATTTACATATCTGCAACAGTGCAGGAGAATCCGTATAGGTGTTCGAGTGTTCGAACCCTAATGTGTGTTCGAACCCTAATGCGTGAGAAATGACAAATAAATGCCGTATTTACATATCTGCCACTGTGCAGGAGAATCCGTATAGGTGTTCGAGTGTTCGAACCCTAATGCGTGAGAAATGGTAAGGAAACGTTGTATTTACATATCTGCAACTGTGCAGGAGAATCCGTATAGGTGTTCGAGTGTTTGAACCCTAATGCGTGAGAAATGGCAAATATATGCCGTATTTACATATCTGCCACTGTGCAGGAGAATCCGTGTAGGTGTTCGAGTGTTCGAACCCTAAAGCGAGAGAAATGGCAAGGAAACGTTGTATTTACATATCTGCCACTGTGCAGGAGAATCCGTATAGGTGTTCGAGTGTTCGAACCCTAATGGGTGAGAAATTCTAAGGAAACGTTTGTATTTACATATCTGCCACTGTGCAGGAGAATCCGTGTAGGTGTTCGAGTGTTCGAACCCTAATGCGTGAGAAATGGTAAGGAAACGTTGTATTTACATATCTGCCACTGTGCAGGAGAATCCGTATAGGTGTTCGAGTGTTTCGAACCCTAATGCGTGAGAAATTGTAAGGAAACGTTGTATTTACATATCTGCCACTGTGCTGGAGCATCCGATATAAGTGTTCGTGTGTTCGAACCCTAATGCGTGAGAAATGCTAGGTAAATGTCGTATTTACATATCTGCCACTGTGCAGGAGAATCCGTATAGGTGTTCGAGTGTTCGAACCCTAATGCATGAGAAATTGTAAGGAAACGTTGTATTTACATATCTGCCACTGTGCAGGAGAATCCGTGTAGGTGTTCGAGTGTTCGAACCCTAATGCGTGAGAAATGCTAAGAAAACGTTGTATTTACATATCTGCCACTGTGCAGGAGAATCCGTATAGGTGTTCGAGTGTTCGAACCCTAATGCACGAGAAATGGTAAGTAAATGCCGTATTTACATATCTGCCACTGTGCAGGAGAATCCGTATAGGTGTTCGAGTGTTCGAACCCTAATGCGTGAGAAATTGTAAGGAAACGTTGTATTTACATATCTGCCACTGTGCTGGAGCATCCGTATAGGTGTTCGTGTGTTCGAACCCTAATGCGTGAGAAATGCTAGGTAAATGTCGTATTTACATATCTGCCACTGTGCTGGAGAATCCGTATAGGTGTTCGAGTGTTCGAACCCTAATGCATGAGAAATTGTAAGGAAACGTTGTATTTACATATCTGCCACTGTGCAGGAGAATCCGTGCAGGTGTTCGAGTGTTCGAACCCTAATGCGTGAGAAATGCTAAGGAAACGTTGTATTTACATATCTGCCACTGTGCAGGAGAATCCGTATAGGTGTTCGAGTGTTCGAACCCTAATGCGTGAGAAATGGTAAGTAAATGCCGTATTTACATATCTACCACTGTG
The DNA here is from genome assembly GCA_036172215.1 of Camellia granthamiana. NCBI lineage: Eukaryota > Viridiplantae > Streptophyta > Magnoliopsida > Ericales > Theaceae > Camellia > Camellia granthamiana. The sequence continues at coordinate 59,759 of JAXFYN010000616.1, forward strand.
CAGGAGAATCCGTATCTGTGTTCGAGTGTTCGAACCCTAATGCGTGAGAAATTGTGAGGAAACGTTGTATTTACATATCTGCCACTGTGCAGGAGAATCCGTATAGGTGTTCGAGTGTTCGAACCCTAATGCGTGAGAAATGGTAAGTAAATGCCGTATTTACATATCTGCCACTGTGCAGGAGAATCCGTGTAGGTGTTTGAGTGTTCGAACCCTAATGCGTGAGAAATTGTAAGGAAACGTTGTATTTTCATATCTGCCACTGTGCAAGAGAATCCGTGTAGGTGTTCGAGTGTTCGAACCCTAACGCGTGAGAAATGGTGAGTAAATGCCGTATTTACATATATGCAACTATGGAGGAGAATCCGTATAGGTGTTCGAGTGTTCGAACCCTAATGCGTGAGAAATGGTAAGGAAACGTTGTATTTACATATCTGCAACTGTGCAGGAGAATCCGTATAGGTGTTCGAGTGTTCGAACCCTAATGTGTCTTCGAACCCTAATGCGTGAGAAATGGCAAATAAATGCCGTATTTACATATCTGCCACTGTGCAGGAGAATCCGTATAGGTGTTCGAGTGTTCCAACCCTAATGCGTGAGAAATGGTAAGGAAACGTTGTATTTACATATCTGCAACTGTGCAAGAGAATCCGTATAGGTGTTCAAGTGTTCGAACCCTAATGCGTGAGAAATGGCAAATATATGCCGTATTTACATATCTGCCACTGTGCAGGAGAATCCGTGTAGGTGTTCGAACCCTAATTCGAGAGAAATGGCAAGGAAACGTTGTATTTACATATCTGCCACTGTGCAGGAGAATCCGTATAGGTGTTCGAGTGTTCGAACCCTAATGGGTGAGAAATTTTAAGGAAACGTTGTATTTACATATCTGCCACTGTGCAGGAGAATCCGTGTAGGTGTTCGAGTGTTCGAACCCTAATGCGTGAGAAATGGTAAGGAAACGTTGTATTTACATATCTGCCACTGTGCAGGAGAATCCGTATAGGTGTTCGAGTGTTCGAACCCTAATGCGTGAGAAATTGTAAGGAAACGTTGTATTTACATATCTGCCACTGTGCAGGAGAATCCGTATAGGTGTTTGAGTGTTCGAACCCTAACGCGTGAGAAATGGTGAGTAAATGCCGTATTTACATATCTGCAACTATGGAGGAGAATCCGTATAGGTGTTCGAGTGTTCGAACCCTAATGCGTGAGAAATGGTAAGGACACGTTGTATTTACGTATCTGCAACTGCGCAGGAGAATCCGTATAGGTGTTCGAGTGTTCGAACCGTAATGTGTGTTCGAACCCTAATGCGTGAGAAATGGCAAATAAATGCCGTATTTACATATCTGCCACTGTGCAGGAGAATCCATATAGGTGTTCGAGTGTTCGAACCCTAATGCGTGAGAAATGGTAAGGAAACGTTGTATTTACATATCTGCAACAGTGCAGGAGAATCCGGATAGCTGTTCGAGTGTTCGAACCCTAATGCGTGAGAAATGGCAAATATATGCCGTATTTACATATCTGCCACTGTGCAGGAGAATCCGTGTAGGTGTTCGAGTGTTCGAACCCTAATGCGAGAGAAATGGCAAGGAAACGTTGTATTTACATATCTGCCACTGTGCAGGAGAATCCGTATAGGTGTTCGAGTGTTCGAACCCTAATGGGTGAGAAATTGTAAGGAAACGTTGTATTTACATATCTGCCACTGTGCAGGAGAATCTGTGTAGGTGTTCGAGTGTTCGAACCCTAATGCGTGAGAAATGGTAAGGAAACGTTGTATTTACATATCTGCCACTGTGCAGGAGAATCCGTATAGGTGTTCGAGTGTTCGAACCCTAATGCGTGAGAAATGGCAAATAAATGCCGTATTTACATATCTGCTACTGTGCAGCAGAATCCGTATAGGTGTTCGAGTGTTCGAACCGTAATGCGTGAGAAATGGTAAGTAAATGTCGTATTTACATATCTGCCATTGTGCAGGAGAATCCGTATTGGTGTTCGAGTGTTCGACCCCTAATGCGTGAGAAATTGTAAGGAAACGTTGTATTTACATATCTGCCACTGTGCTGGAGAATCCGTATAGGTGTTCGTGTGTTCGAACCCTAATGCGTGAGAAATGCTAGGTAAATGTCGTATTTACATATCTGCCACTGTGCAGGAGAATCCGTATAGGTGTTCGAGTGTTCGAGCCCTAATGCGTGAGAAATGGTAAGGAAACGTTGTATTTACATATCTGCCACTGTGCAGGAGAATCCGTATACGTGTTCGAGTGTTCGAACCCTAACGCGTGAGAAATGCTAAGGAAACGTTGTATTTACATATCTGCCACTGTGCAGGAGAATCCGTATAGGTGTTCGAGTGTTCGAACCCTAATGCGTTAGAAATGGTAAGGAAACGTTGTATTTACATATCTGCAACTGTGCAGGAGAATCCGTATAGGTGTTCCAGTGTTCGAACCCTAATGCGTGAGAAATGGTAAGTAAATGCCGTATTTACATATCTGCCACTGTGCAGGAGAATCCGTATAGGTGTTCGAGTGTTCGAACCCTAATGCGTGAGAAATTGTAAGGAAACGTTGTATTTGCATATCTGCCACTGTACAGGAGAATCCGTATAGGTGTTCGAGTGTTCGAACCCTAATGCGAGAGAAATGGTAAGGAAACGTTGTATTTACATATCTGCCACTGTGCAGGAGAATCCGTATAGGTGTTCGAGTGTTCGAAACCTAATGCGTGAGAAATTGTAAGGAAACGTTGTATTTACGTATCTGCCACTGTGCAGGAGAATCCGTGTAGGTGTTCGAGTGTTCGAACCCTAATGCGTGAGAAATGGTAAGGAAACGTTTTATTTATATATCTGCCACTGTGCAGGAGAATCCGTATAGGTGTTCGAGTGTTCGAAACCCTACTGCGTGAGAAAAGGCAAATAAATGCCGTATTTACATATCTGCCACTGTGCAGCAGAATCCGTATAGGTGTTCGAGTGTTCGAACCCTAATGCGTGAGAAATGCTAAGGAAACGTTGTATTTACATATCTGCAACTGTGCAGGAGAATCCGCATAGGTGTTCGAGTGTTCGAACCCTAATGCGTGAGAAATGGTAAGTAAATGCCGTATTTTCATATCTGCCACTGTGCAGGAGAATCCGTATAGGTGTTCGAGTGTTCGAACCCAAATGCGTGAGAAATTGTAAGGAAACGTTGTATTTACATATCTGCCACTGTGCAAGAGAATCCGTATAGGTGTTCGAGTGTTCGAACCCTAATGCGTGAGAAATGCTAGGTAAATGTCGTATTTACATATCTGCCACTGTGCAGGAGAATCCGTATAGGTGTTCGAGTGTTCGAACCCTAATGCGTGAGAAATGGTAAGGAAACGTTGTATTTACATATCTGCAATTGTGCAGGAGAATCCGTATAGGTGTTCGAGTGTTCGAACGCTAATGCGTGAGAAATGGTAAGTAAATGCCGTATTTACATATCTGCCACTGTGCAGGAGAATCCGTATAGGTGTTCGAGTGTTCGAACCCTAATGCGTGAGAAATTGTAAGGAAACGTTGTATTTGCATATCTGCCACTGTGCAGGAGAATCCGTATAGGTGTTCGAGTGTTCGAACCCTAATGCGAGAGAAATGGTAAGGAAACGTTGTATTTACATATCTGCCACTGTGCAGGAGAATCCGTATAGGTGTTCGAGTGTTCGAACCCTAATGCGTGAGAAATTGTAAGGAAACGTTGTATTTACGTATCTGCCACTGTGCAGGAGAATCCGTGTAGGTGTTCGAGTGTTCGAACCCTAATGCGTGAGAAATGGTAAGGAAACGTTTTATTTATATATCTGCCACTGTGCAGGAGAATCCGTATAGGTGTTCGAGTGTTCGAACCCTACTGCGTGAGAAATGGCAAATAAATGCCGTATTTACATATCTGCCACTGTGCAGCAGAATCCGTATAGGTGTTCGAGTGTTCGAACCCTAATGCGTGAGAAATGGTAAGGAAACGTTGTATTTACATATCTGGAACTGTGCAGGAGAATCCGCATAGGTGTTCGAGTGTTCGAACCCTAATGCGTGAGAAATGGTAAGTAAATGCCGTATTTTCATATCTGCCACTGTGCAGGAGAATCCGTATTGGTGTTCGAGTGTTCGAACCCAAATGCGTGAGAAATTGTAAGGAAACGTTGTATTTACATATCTGCCACTGTGCAAGAGAATCCGTATAGGTGTTCGAGTGTTCGAACCCTAATGCGTGAGAAATGCTAGGTAAATGTCGTATTTACATATCTGCCACTGTGCAGGAGAATCCGTATAGGTGTTCGAGTGTTCGAACCCTAATGGGTGAGAAATTGTAAGGAAACGTTGTATTTACATATCTGCCACTGTGCAGGAGAATCTGTGTAGGTGTTCGAGTGTTCGAACCCTAATGCGTGAGAAATGGTAAGGAAACGTTGTATTTACATATCTGCCACTGTGCAGGAGAATCCGTATAGGTGTTCGAGTGTTCGAACCCTAATGCGTGAGAAATGGCAAGTAAATGCCGTATTTACATATCTGCTACTGTGCAGCAGAATCCGTATAGGTGTTCGAGTGTTCGAACCGTAATGCGTGAGAAATGGTAAGTAAATGTCGTATTTACATATCTGCCATTGTGCAGGAGAATCCGTATTGGTGTTCGAGTGTTCGACCCCTAATGCGTGAGAAATTGTAAGGAAACGTTGTATTTACATATCTGCCACTGTGCTGGAGAATCCGTATAGGTGTTCGTGTGTTCGAACCCTAATGCGTGAGAAATGCTAGGTAAATGTCGTATTTACATATCTGCCACTGTGCAGGAGAATCCGTATAGGTGTTCGAGCGTTCGAGCCCTAATGCGTGAGAAATGGTAAGGAAACGTTGTATTTACATATCTGCCACTGTGCAGGAGAATCCGTATACGTGTTCGAGTGTTCGAACCCTAACGCGTGAGAAATGCTAAGGAAACGTTGTATTTACATATCTGCCACTGTGCAGGAGAATCCGTACAGGTGTTCGAGTGTTCGAACCCTAATGCGTTAGAAATGGTAAGGAAACGTTGTATTTACATATCTGCAACTGTGCAGGAGAATCCGTATAGGTGTTCGAGTGTTCGAACCCTAATGCGTGAGAAATGGTAAGTAAATGCCGTATTTACATATCTGCCACTGTGCAGGAGAATCCGTATAGGTGTTCGAGTGTTCGAACCCTAATGCGTGAGAAATTGTAAGGAAACGTTGTATTTGCATATCTGCCACTGTACAGGAGAATCCGTATAGGTGTTCGAGTGTTCGAACCCTAATGCGAGAGAAATGGTAAGGAAACGTTGTATTTACATATCTGCCACTGTGCAGGAGAATCCGTATAGGTGTTCGAGTGTTCGAAACCTAATGCGTGAGAAATTGTAAGGAAACGTTGTATTTACGTATCTGCCACTGTGTAGGAGAATCCGTGTAGGTGTTCGAGTGTTCGAACCCTAATGCGTGAGAAATGGTAAGGAAACGTTTTATTTATATATCTGCCACTGTGCAGGAGAATCCGTATAGGTGTTCGAGTGTTCGAACCCTACTGCGTGAGAAATGGCAAATAAATGCCGTATTTACATATCTGCCACTGTGCAGCAGAATCCGTATAGGTGTTCGAGTGTTCGAACCCTAATGCGTGAGAAATGGTAAGGAAACGTTGTATTTACATATCTGGAACTGTGCAGGAGAATCCGCATAGGTGTTCGAGTGTTCGAACCCTAATGCGTGAGAAATGGTAAGTAAATGCCGTATTTTCATATCTGCCACTGTGCAGGAGAATCCGTATAGGTGTTCGAGTGTTCGAACCCAAATGCGTGAGAAATTGTAAGGAAACGTTGTATTTACATATCTGCCACTGTGCAAGAGAATCCGTATAGGTGTTCGAGTGTTCGAACCCTAATGCGTGAGAAATGCTAGGTAAATGTCGTATTTACATATCTGCCACTGTGCAGGAGAATCCATATAGGTGTTCGAGTGTTCGAACCCTAATGCGTGAGAAATGGTAAGGAAACGTTGTATTTACATATCTGCAACTGTGCAGGAGAATCCGTATAGGTGTTCGAGTGTTCGAACGCTAATGCGTGAGAAATGGTAAGTAAATGCCGTATTTACATATCTGCCACTGTGCAGGAGAATCCGTATAGGTGTTCGAGTGTTCGAACCCTAATGCGTGAGAAATTGTAAGGAAACGTTGTATTTGCATATCTGCCACTGTGCAGGAGAATCCGTATAGGTGTTCGAGTGTTCGAACCCTAATGCGAGAGAAATGGTAAGGAAACGTTGTATTTACATATCTGCCACTGTGCAGGAGAATCCGTATAGGTGTTCGAGTGTTCGAACCCTAATGCGTGAGAAATTGTAAGGAAACGTTGTATTTACGTATCTGCCACTGTGCAGGAGAATCCGTGTAGGTGTTCGAGTGTTCGAACCCTAATGCGTGAGAAATGGTAAGGAAACGTTTTATTTATATATCTGCCACTGTGCAGGAGAATCCGTATAGGTGTTCGAGTGTTCGAACCCTACTGCGTGAGAAATGGCAAATAAATGCCGTATTTACATATCTGCCACTGTGCAGCAGAATCCGTATAGGTGTTCGAGTGTTCGAACCCTAATGCGTGAGAAATGGTAAGGAAACGTTGTATTTACATATCTGGAACTGTGCAGGAGAATCCGCATAGGTGTTCGAGTGTTCGAACCCTAATGCGTGAGAAATGGTAAGTAAATGCCGTATTTTCATATCTGCCACTGTGCAGGAGAATCCGTATAGGTGTTCGAGTGTTCGAACCCAAATGCGTGAGAAATTGTAAGGAAACGTTGTATTTACATATCTGCCACTGTGCAAGAGAATCCGTATAGGTGTTCGAGTGTTCGAACCCTAATGCGTGAGAAATGCTAGGTAAATGTCGTATTTACATATCTGCCACTGTGCAGGAGAATCCGTATAGGTGTTCGAGTGTTCGAACCCTAATGCGTGAGAAATGGTAAGGAAACGTTGTATTTACATATCTGCAACTGTGCAGGAGAATCCATATAGGTGTTCGAGTGTTCGAACGCTAATGCGTGAGAAATGGTAAGTAAATGCCGTATTTACATATCTGCCACTGTGCAGGAGAATCCGTATAGGTGTTCGAGTGTTCGAACCCTAATGCGTGAGAAATTGTAAGGAAACGTTGTATTTGCATATCTGCCACTGTGCAGGAGAATCCGTATAGGTGTTCGAGTGGTCGAACCCTAATGCGAGAGAAATGGTAAGGAAACGTTGTATTTACATATCTGCCACTGTGCAGGAGAATCCGTATAGGTGTTCGAGTGTTCGAACCCTAATGCGTGAGAAATTGTAAGGAAACGTTGTATTTACGTATCTGCCACTGTGCAGGAGAATCCGTGTAGGTGTTCGAGTGTTCGAACCCTAATGCGTGAGAAATGGTAAGGAAACGTTTTATTTATATATCTGCCACTGTGCAGGAGAATCCGTATAGGTGTTCGAGTGTTCGAACCCTACTGCGTGAGAAATGGCAAATAAATGCCGTATTTACATATCTGCCACTGTGCAGCAGAATCCGTATAGGTGTTCGAGTGTTCGAACCCTAATGCGTGAGAAATGGTAAGGAAACGTTGTACTTACATATCTGGAACTGTGCAGGAGAATCCGCATAGGTGTTCGAGTGTTCGAACCGTAATGCGTGAGAAATGGTAAGTAAATGTCGTATTTACATATCTGCCATTGTGCAGGAGAATCCGTATTGGTGTTCGAGTGTTCGACCCCTAATGCGTGAGAAATTGTAAGGAAACGTTGTATTTACATATCTGCCACTGTGCTGGAGAATCCGTATAGGTGTTCGTGTGTTCGAACCCTAATGCGTGAGAAATGCTAGGTAAATGTCGTATTTACATATCTGCCACTGTGCAGGAGAATCCGTATAGGTGTTCGAGTGTTCGAGCCCTAATGCGTGAGAAATGGTAAGGAAACGTTGTATTTACATATCTGCCACTGTGCAGGAGAATCCGTATACGTGTTCGAGTGTTCGAACCCTAACGCGTGAGAAATGCTAAGGAAACGTTGTATTTACATATCTGCCACTGTGCAGGAGAATCCGTATAGGTGTTCGAGTGTTCGAACCCTAATGCGTTAGAAATGGTAAGGAAACGTTGTATTTACATATCTGCAACTGTGTAGGAGAATCCGTATAGGGGTTCGAGTGTTCGAACCCTAATGCGTGAGAAATGGTAAGTAAATGCCGTATTTACATATCTGCCACTGTGCAGGAGAATCCGTATAGGTGTTCGAGTGTTCGAACCCTAATGCGTGAGAAATTGTAAGGAAACGTTGTATTTGCATATCTGCCACTGTACAGGAGAATCCGTATAGGTGTTCGAGTGTTCGAACCCTAATGCGAGAGAAATGGTAAGGAAACGTTGTATTTACATATCTGCCACTGTGCAGGAGAATCCGTATAGGTGTTCGAGTGTTCGAAACCTAATGCGTGAGAAATTGTAAGGAAACGTTGTATTTACGTATCTGCCACTGTGTAGGAGAATCCGTGTAGGTGTTCGAGTGTTCGAACCCTAATGCGTGAGAAATGGTAAGGAAACGTTTTATTTATATATCTGCCACTGTGCAGGAGAATCCGTATAGGTGTTCGAGTGTTCGAACCCTACTGCGTGAGAAATGGCAAATAAATGCCGTATTTACATATCTGCCACTGTGCAGCAGAATCCGTATAGGTGTTCGAGTGTTCGAACCCTAATGCGTGAGAAATGGTAAGGAAACGTTGTATTTACATATCTGCAACTGTGCAGGAGAATCCGCATAGGTGTTCGAGTGTTCGAACCCTAATGCGTGAGAAATGGTAAGTAAATGCCGTATTTTCATATCTGCCACTGTGCAGGAGAATCCGTATAGGTGTTCGAGTGTTCGAACCCAAATGCGTGAGAAATTGTAAGGAAACGTTGTATTTACATATCTGCCACTGTGCAAGAGAATCCGTATAGGTGTTCGAGTGTTCGAACCCTAATGCGTGAGAAATGCTAGGTAAATGTCGTATTTACATATCTGCCACTGTGCAGGAGAATCCGTATAGGTGTTCGAGTGTTCGAACCCTAATGCGTGAGAAATGGTAAGGAAACGTTGTATTTACATATCTGCAACTGTGCAGGAGAATCCGTATAGGTGTTCGAGTGTTCGAACGCTAATGCGTGAGAAATGGTAAGTAAATGCCGTATTTACATATCTGCCACTGTGCAGGAGAATCCGTATAGGTGTTCGAGTGTTCGAACCCTAATGCGTGAGAAATTGTAAGGAAACGTTGTATTTGCATATCTGCCACTGTGCAGGAGAATCCGTATAGGTGTTCGAGTGTTCGAACCCTAATGCGAGAGAAATGGTAAGGAAACGTTGTATTTACATATCTGCCACTGTGCAGGAGAATCCGTATAGGTGTTCGAGTGTTCGAACCCTAATGCGTGAGAAATTGTAAGGAAACGTTGTATTTACGTATCTGCCACTGTGCAGGAGAATCCGTGTAGGTGTTCGAGTGTTCGAACCCTAATGCGTGAGAAATGGTAAGGAAACGTTTTATTTATATATCTGCCACTGTGCAGGAGAATCCGTATAGGTGTTCGAGTGTTCGAACCCTACTGCGTGAGAAATGGCAAATAAATGCCGTATTTACATATCTGCCACTGTGCAGCAGAATCCGTATAGGTGTTCGAGTGTTCGAACCCTAATGCGTGAGAAATGGTAAGGAAACGTTGTATTTACATATCTGGAACTGTGCAGGAGAATCCGCATAGGTGTTCGAGTGTTCGAACCCTAATGCGTGAGAAATGGTAAGTAAATGCCGTATTTTCATATCTGCCACTGTGCAGGAGAATCCGTATAGGTGTTCGAGTGTTCGAACCCAAATGCGTGAGAAATTGTAAGGAAACGTTGTATTTACATATCTGCCACTGTGCAAGAGAATCCGTATAGGTGTTCGAGTGTTCGAACCCTAATGCGTGAGAAATGCTAGGTAAATGTCGTATTTACATAATTGCCACTGTGCAGGAGAATCCGTATAGGTGTTCGAGTGTTCGAACCCTAATGCGTGAGAAATGGTAAGGAAACGTTGTATTTACATATCTGCAACTGTGCAGGAGAATCCATATAGGTGTTCGAGTGTTCGAACGCTAATGCGTGAGAAATGGTAAGTAAATGCCGTATTTACATATCTGCCACTGTGCAGGAGAATCCGTATAGGTGTTCGAGTGTTCGAACCCTAATGCGTGAGAAATTGTAAGGAAACGTTGTATTTGCATATCTGCCACTGTGCAGGAGAATCCGTATAGGTGTTCGAGTGGTCGAACCCTAATGCGAGAGAAATGGTAAGGAAACGTTGTATTTACATATCTGCCACTGTGCAGGAGAATCCGTATAGGTGTTCGAGTGTTCGAACCCTAATGCGTGAGAAATTGTAAGGAAACGTTGTATTTACGTATCTGCCACTGTGCAGGAGAATCCGTGTAGGTGTTCGAGTGTTCGAACCCTAATGCGTGAGAAATGGTAAGGAAACGTTTTATTTATATATCTGCCACTGTGCAGGAGAATCCGTATAGGTGTTCGAGTGTTCGAACCCTACTGCGTGAGAAATGGCAAATAAATGCCGTAATTACATATCTGCCACTGTGCAGCAGAATCCGTATAGGTGTTCGAGTGTTCGAACCCTAATGCGTGAGAAATGGTAAGGAAACGTTGTATTTACATATCTGGAACTGTGCAGGAGAATCCGCATAGGTGTTCGAGTGTTCGAACCCTAATGCGTGAGAAATGGTAAGTAAATGCCGTATTTTCATATCTGCCACTGTGCAGGAGAATCCGTATAGGTGTTCGAGTGTTCGAACCCAAATGCGTGAGAAATTGTAAGGAAACGTTGTATTTACATATCTGCCACTGTGCAAGAGAATCCGTATAGGTGTTCGAGTGTTCGAACCCTAATGCGTGAGAAATGCTAGGTAAATGTCGTATTTACATATCTGCCACTGTGCAGGAGAATCCGTATAGGTGTTCGAGTGTTCGAACCCTAATGCGTGAGAAATGGTAAGGAAACGCTGTATTTACATATCTGCAACTGTGCAGGAGAATCCGTATAGGTGTTCGAGTGTTCGAACGCTAATGCGTGAGAAATGGTAAGTAAATGCCGTATTTACATATCTGCCACTGTGCAGGAGAATCCGTATAGGTGTTCGAGTGTTCGAACCCTAATGCGTGAGAAATTGTAAGGAAACGTTGTATTTGCATATCTGCCACTGTGCAGGAGAATCCGTATAGGTGTTCGAGTGTTCGAACCCTAATGCGAGAGAAATGGTAAGGAAACGTTGTATTTACATATCTGCCACTGTGCAGGAGAATCCGTATAGGTGTTCGAGTGTTCGAACCCTAATGCGTGAGAAATTGGAAGGAAACGTTGTATTTACGTATCTGCCACTGTGCAGGAGAATCCGTGTAGGTGTTCGAGTGTTCGAACCCTAATGCGTGAGAAATGGTAAGGAAACGTTTTATTTATATATCTGCCACTGTGCAGGAGAATCCGTATAGGTGTTCGAGTGTTCGAACCCTACTGCATGAGAAATGGCAAATAAATGCCGTATTTACATTTCTGCCGCTGTGCAGCAGAATCCGTATAGGTGTTCGAGTGTTCGAACCCTAATGCGTGAGAAATGGTAAGGAAACGTTGTATTTACAAATCTGGAACTGTGTAGGAGAATCCGCATAGGTGTTCGAGTGTTCGAACCCTAATGCGTGAGAAATGGTAAGTAAATGCCGTATTTTCATATCTGCCACTGTGCAGGAGAATCCGTATAGGTGTTCGAGTGTTCGAACCCAAATGCGTGAGAAATTGTAAGAAACGTTGTATTTACATATCTGCCACTGTGCAAGAGAATCCGTATAGGTGTTCGAGTGTTCGAACCCTAATGCGTGAGAAATGCTAGGTAAATGTCGTATTTACATATCTGCCACTGTGCAGGAGAATCCGTATAGGTGTTCGAGTGTTCGAACCCTAATGCGTGAGAAATGGTAAGGAAACGTTGTATTTACATATCTGCAACTGTGCAGCAGAATCCGTATAGGTGTTCGAGTGTTCGAACGCTAATGCGTGAGAAATGGTAAGTAAATGCCGTATTTACATATCTGCCACTGTGCAAGAGAATAATGCCTGAGAAATTGTGAGGAAACGTTGTATTTACATATTTGCCACTGTGCAGGAGAATCCGTATAGGTGTTCGAGTGTTCGAACCCTAAAGCGTGAGAAATGGTAAGTAAATGCCGTATTTACATATCTGCCACTCTGCAGGAGAATCCGTATAGGTGTTCGAGTATTCGAACCCTAATGCGTGAGAAATTGTAAGGAAACGTTGTATTTACATATCTGCCACTGTGCAGGAGAATCCGTATAAGTGTTCGACTGTTCGAACCCTAATGCGTGAGAAATGGTAAGTAAATGCCGTATTTACATATCTGCAACTATGGAGGAGAATCCGTATAGGTGTTCGAGTGTTCGAACCCTAATGCGTGAGAAATGGTAAGGAAACGTTGTATTTACATATCTGCAACTGTGCAGGAGAATCCGTATAGGTGTTCCAGTGTTCGAACCCTAATGTGTGTTCGAATCCTAATGCGTGAGAAATGGCAAATAAATGCCGTATTTACATATCTACCACTGTGCAGGAGAATCCGTATAGGTGTTCGAGTGTTCGAACCCTAATGCGTGAGAAATGGTAAGGAAACGTTGTATTTACATATCTGCAACTGTGCAGGAGAATCCGTATAGGTGTTCGAGTGTTCGAACCCTAATGCGTGAGAAATGCTAGGTAAATGTCGTATTTACATATCTGCCACTGTGCAGGAGAATCCGTATAGGTGTTCGAGTGTTCGAACCCTAATGCGTGAGAAATGCTAAGGAAACGTTGTATTTACATATCTGCAACTGTGCAGGAGAATCCGTATAGGTGTTCGACTGTTCGAACGCTAATGCGTGAGAAATGGTAAGTAAATGCCGTATTTACATATCTGCCACTGTGCAAGACAATAATGCCTGAGAAATTGTGAGGAAACGTTGTATTTACATATTTGCCACTGTGCAGGAGAATCCGTATAGGTGTTCGAGTGTTCGAACCCTAAAGCGTGAGAAATGGTAAGTAAATGCCGTATTTACATATCTGCCACTGTGCAGGAGAATCCGTATAGGTGTTCGAGTGTTCGAACCCTAATGCGTGAGAAATTGTAAGGAAACGTTGTATTTACATATCTGCCACTGTGCAGGAGAATCCGTATAAGTGTTCGAGTGTTCGAACCCTAATGCGTGAGAAATGGTAAGTAAATGCCGTATTTACATATCTGCAACTATGGAGGAGAATCCGTATAGGTGTTCGAGTGTTCGAACCCTAATGCGTGAGAAATGGTAAGGAAACGTTGTATTTACATATCTGCAACTGTGCAGGAGAATCCTTATAGGTGTTCCAGTGTTCGAACCCTAATGTGTGTTCGAATCCTAATGCGTGAGAAATGGCAAATAAATGCCGTATTTACATATCTGCCACTGTGCAGGAGAATCCGTATAGGTGTTCGAGTGTTCGAACCCTAATGCGTGAGAAATGGTAAGGAAACGTTGTATTTACATATCTGCAACTGTGCAGGAGAATCCGTATAGGTGTTCGAGTGTTCGAACCCTAATGCGTGAGAAATGGCAAATAAATGCCGTATTTACATATCTGCCACTGTGCAGGAGAATCCGTGTAGGTGTTCGAGTGTTCGAACCCTAATGCGAGAGAAATGGCAAGGAAACGTTGTATTTTCATATCTGCCACTGTGCAGGGGAATCGTATAGGTGTTCGAGTGTTCGAACCCTAATGGGTGAGAAATTGTAAGGAAACGTTGTATTTACATATCTGCCACTGTGCAGGAGAATCCGTGTAGGTGTTCGAGTGTTCGAACCCTAATGCGTGAGAAGTGGCAAGGAAACGTTGTATTTACATATCTGCCACTGTGCAGGAGAATCCGTATAGGTGTTCGAGTGTTCGAACCCTAATGCGTGAGAAATGGTAAGTAAATGTCGTATTTACATATCTGCCATTGTGCAGGAGAATCCGTATAGGTGTTCGAGTGTTCGAACCCTAATGCGTGAGAAATTGTAAGGAAACGTTGTATTTACATATCTGCCACTGTGCTGGAGAATCCGTATAGGTGTTCGTGTGTTCGAACCCTAATGCGTGAGAAATGCTATGTAAATGTCGTATTTACATATCTGCCACTGTGCAGGAGAATCCGTATAGGTGTTTGAGTGTTCGAACCCTAATGCGTGAGAAATGGTAAGGAAACGTTGTATTTACATATCTGCCACTGTGCAGGAGAATCCGTATAGGTGTTCGAGTGTTCGAACCCTAACGCGTGAGAAATGCTAAGGAAACGTTGTATTTACATATCTGCCACTGTGCAGGAGAATCCGTATAGGTGTTCGAGTGTTCGAACCCTAATGCGTGAGAAATGGTAAGGAAACGTTGTATTTACATATCTGCAACTGTGCAGGAGAATCCGTATAGGTGTTCGAGTGTTCGAACCCTAATGCGTGAGAAATGGTAAGTAAATGCCGTATTTACATATCTGCCACTGTGCAGGAGTATCCGTATAGGTGTTCGAGTGTTCGAACCCTAATGCGAGAGAAATGGTAAGGAAACGTTGTATTTACATATCTGCCACTGTGCAGGAGAATCCGTATAGGTGTTCGAGTGTTCGAACCCTAATGCGTGAGAAATTGTAAGGAAACGTTGTATTTACGTATCTGCCACTGTGCAGGAGAATCCGTGTAGGTGTTCGAGTGTTCGAACCCTAATGCGTGAGAAATGGTAAGGAAACGTTTTATTTATATATCTGCCACTGTGCAGGAGAATCCGTATAGGTGTTCGAGTGTTCGAACCCTACTGCGTGAGAAATGGCAAATAAATGCCGTATTTACATATCTGCCACTGTGCAGCAGAATCCGTATAGGTGTTCGAGTGTTCGAACCCTAATGCGTGAGAAATGGTAAGGAAACGTTGTATTTACATATCTGGAACTGTGCAGGAGAATCCGCATAGGTGTTCGAGTGTTCGAACCCTAATGCGTGAGAAATGGTAAGTAAATGCCGTATTTTCATATCTGCCACTGTGCAGGAGAATCCGTATAGGTGTTCGAGTGTTCGAACCCAAATGCGTGAGAAATTGTAAGGAAACGTTGTATTTACATATCTGCCACTGTGCAAGAGAATCCGTATAGGTGTTCGAGTGTTCGAACCCTAATGCGTGAGAAATGCTAGGTAAATGTCGTATTTACATATCTGCCACTGTGCAGGAGAATCCGTATAGGTGTTCGAGTGTTCGAACCCTAATGCGTGAGAAATGGTAAGGAAACGTTGTATTTACATATCTGCAACTGTGCAGGAGAATCCATATAGGTGTTCGAGTGTTCGAACGCTAATGCGTGAGAAATGGTAAGTAAATGCCGTATTTACATATCTGCCACTGTGCAGGAGAATCCGTATAGGTGTTCGAGTGTTCGAACCCTAATGCGTGAGAAATTGTAAGGAAACGTTGTATTTGCATATCTGCCACTGTGCAGGAGAATCCGTATAGGTGTTCGAGTGTTCGAACCCTAATGCGAGAGAAATGGTAAGGAAACGTTGTATTTACATATCTGCCACTGTGCAGGAGAATCCGTATAGGTGTTCGAGTGTTCGAACCCTAATGCGTGAGAAATTGTAAGGAAACGTTGTATTTACGTATCTGCCACTGTGCAGGAGAATCCGTGTAGGTGTTCGAGTGTTCGAACCCTAATGCGTGAGAAATGGTAAGGAAACGTTTTATTTATATATCTGCCACTTGTGCAGGAGAATCCGTATAGGTGTTCGAGTGTTCGAACCCTACTGCGTGAGAAATGGCAAATAAATGCCGTATTTACATATCTGCCACTGTGCAGCAGAATCCGTATAGGTGTTCGAGTGTTCGAACCCTAATGCGTGAGAAATGGTAAGGAAACGTTGTATTTACATATCTGGAACTGTGCAGGAGAATCCGCATAGGTGTTCGAGTGTTCGAACCCTAATGCGTGAGAAATGGTAAGTAAATGCCGTATTTTCATATCTGCCACTGTGCAGGAGAATCCGTATAGGTGTTCGAGTGTTCGAACCCAAATGCGTGAGAAATTGTAAGGAAACGTTGTATTTACATATCTGCCACTGTGCAAGAGAATCCGTATAGGTGTTCGAGTGTTCGAACCCTAATGCGTGAGAAATGCTAGGTAAATGTCGTATTTACATATCTGCCACTGTGCAGGAGAATCCGTATAGGTGTTCGAGTGTTCGAACCCTAATGCGTGAGAAATGGTAAGGAAACGTTGTATTTACATATCTGCAACTGTGCAGGAGAATCCATATAGGTGTTCGAGTGTTCGAACGCTAATGCGTGAGAAATGGTAAGTAAATGCCGTATTTACATATCTGCCACTGTGCAGGAGAATCCGTATAGGTGTTCGAGTGTTCGAACCCTAATGCGTGAGAAATTGTAAGGAAACGTTGTATTTGCATATCTGCCACTGTGCAGGAGAATCCGTATAGGTGTTCGAGTGTTCGAACCCTAATGCGAGAGAAATGGTAAGGAAACGTTGTATTTACATATCTGCCACTGTGCAGGAGAATCCGTATAGGTGTTCGAGTGTTCGAACCCTAATGCGTGAGAAATTGTAAGGAAACGTTGTATTTACGTATCTGCCACTGTGCAGGAGAATCCGTGTAGGTGTTCGAGTGTTCGAACCCTAATGCGTGAGAAATGGTAAGGAAACGTTTTATTTATATATCTGCCACTGTGCAGGAGAATCCGTATAGGTGTTCGAGTGTTCGAACCCTACTGCGTGAGAAATGGCAAATAAATGCCGTATTTACATATCTGCCACTGTGCAGCAGAATCCGTATAGGTGTTCGAGTGTTCGAACCCTAATGCGTGAGAAATGGTAAGGAAACGTTGTATTTACATATCTGGAACTGTGCAGGAGAATCCGCATAGGTGTTCGAGTGTTCGAACCCTAATGCGTGAGAAATGGTAAGTAAATGCCGTATTTTCATATCTGCCACTGTGCAGGAGAATCCGTATAGGTGTTCGAGTGTTCGAACCCAAATGCGTGAGAAATTGTAAGGAAACGTTGTATTTACATATCTGCCACTGTGCAAGAGAATCCGTATAGGTGTTCGAGTGTTCGAACCCTAATGCGTGAGAAATGCTAGGTAAATGTCGTATTTACATATCTGCCACTGTGCAGGAGAATCCGTATAGGTGTTCGAGTGTTCGAACCCTAATGCGTGAGAAATGGTAAGGAAACGTTGTATTTACATATCTGCAACTGTGCAGGAGAATCCATATAGGTGTTCGAGTGTTCGAACGCTAATGCGTGAGAAATGGTAAGTAAATGCCGTATTTACATATCTGCCACTGTGCAGGAGAATCCGTATAGGTGTTCGAGTGTTCGAACCCTAATGCGTGAGAAATTGTAAGGAAACGTTGTATTTGCATATCTGCCACTGTGCAGGAGAATCCGTATAGGTGTTCGAGTGTTCGAACCCTAATGCGAGAGAAATGGTAAGGAAACGTTGTATTTACATATCTGCCACTGTGCAGGAGAATCCGTATAGGTGTTCGAGTGTTCGAACCCTAATGCGTGAGAAATTGTAAGGAAACGTTGTATTTACGTATCTGCCACTGTGCAGGAGAATCCGTGTAGGTGTTCGAGTGTTCGAACCCTAATGCGTGAGAAATGGTAAGGAAACGTTTTATTTATATATCTGCCACTGTGCAGGAGAATCCGTATAGGTGTTCGAGTGTTCGAACCCTACTGCGTGAGAAATGGCAAATAAATGCCGTATTTACATATCTGCCACTGTGCAGCAGAATCCGTATAGGTGTTCGAGTGTTCGAACCCTAATGCGTGAGAAATGGTAAGGAAACGTTGTATTTACATATCTGGAACTGTGCAGGAGAATCCGCATAGGTGTTCGAGTGTTCGAACCCTAATGCGTGAGAAATGGTAAGTAAATGCCGTATTTTCATATCTGCCACTGTGCAGGAGAATCCGTATAGGTGTTCGAGTGTTCGAACCCAAATGCGTGAGAAATTGTAAGGAAACGTTGTATTTACATATCTGCCACTGTGCAAGAGAATCCGTATAGGTGTTCGAGTGTTCGAACCCTAATGCGTGAGAAATGCTAGGTAAATGTCATATTTACATATCTGCCACTGTGCAGGAGAATCCGTATAGGTGTTCGAGTGTTCGAACCCTAATGCGTGAGAAATGGTAAGGAAACGTTGTATTTACATATCTGCAACTGTGCAGGAGAATCCGTATAGGTGTTCGAGTGTTCGAACGCTAATGCATGAGAAATGGTAAGTAAATGCCGTATTTACATATCTGCCACTGTGCAGGAGAATCCGTATAGGTGTTCGAGTGTTCGAACCCTAATGCGTGAGAAATTGTAAGGAAACGTTGTATTTGCATATCTGCCACTGTGCAGGAGAATCCGTATAGGTGTTCGAGTGTTCGAACCCTAATGCGAGAGAAATGGTAAGGAAACGTTGTATTTACATATCTGCCACTGTGCAGGAGAATCCGTATAGGTGTTCGAGTGTTCGAACCCTAATGCGTGAGAAATTGTAAGGAAACGTTGTATTTACGTATCTGCCACTGTGCAGGAGAATCCGTGTAGGTGTTCGAGTGTTCGAACCCTAATGCGTGAGAAATGGTAAGGAAACGTTTTATTTATATATCTGCCACTGTGCAGGAGAATCCGTATAGGTGTTCGAGTGTTCGAACCCTACTGCGTGAGAAATGGCAAATAAATGCCGTATTTACATTTCTGCCACTGTGCAGCAGAATCCGTATAGGTGTTCGAGTGTTCGAACCCTAATGCGTGAGAAATGGTAAGGAAACGTTGTATTTACAAATCTGGAACTGTGTAGGAGAATCCGCATAGGTGTTCGAGTGTTCGAACCCTAATGCGTGAGAAATGGTAAGTAAATGCCGTATTTTCATATCTGCCACTGTGCAGGAGAATCCGTATAGGTGTTCGAGTGTTCGAACCCAAATGCGTGAGAAATTGTAAGAAACGTTGTATTTACATATCTGCCACTGTGCAAGAGAATCCGTATAGGTGTTCGAGTGTTCGAACCCTAATGCGTGAGAAATGCTAGGTAAATGTCGTATTTACATATCTGCCACTGTGCAGGAGAATCCGTATAGGTGTTCGAGTGTTCGAACCCTAATGCGTGAGAAATGGTAAGGAAACGTTGTATTTACATATCTGCAACTGTGCAGGAGAATCCGTATAGGTGTTCGAGTGTTCGAACGCTAATGCGTGAGAAATGGTAAGTAAATGCCGTATTTACATATCTGCCACTGTGCAAGAGAATTCGTATCTGTGTTCGAGTGTTCGAACCCTAATGCCTGAGAAATTGTGAGGAAACGTTGTATTTACATATTTGCCACTGTGCAGGAGAATCCGTAGAGGTGTTCGAGTGTTCGAACCCTAATGCGTGAGAAATGGTAAGTAAATGCTGTATTTACATATCTGCCACTGTGCAGGAGAATCCGTATAGGTGTTCGAGTGTTCGAACCCTAATGCGTGAGAAATTGTAAGGAAACGTTGTATTTACATATCTGCCACTGTGCAGGAGAATCCGTATAAGTGTTCGACTGTTCGAACCCTAATGCGTGAGAAATGGTAAGTAAATGCCGTATTTACATATCTGCAACTATGGAGGAGAATCCGTATAGGTGTTCGAGTGTTCGAACCCTAATGCGTGAGAAATGGTAAGGAAACGTTGTATTTACATATCTGCAACTGTGCAGGAGAATCCGTATAGGTGTTCCAGTGTTCGAACCCTAATGTGTGTTCGAATCCTAATGCGTGAGAAATGGCAAATAAATGCCGTATTTACATATCTGCCACTGTGCAGGAGAATCCGTATAGGTGTTCGAGTGTTCGAACCCTAATGCGTGAGAAATGGTAAGGAAACGTTGTATTTACATATCTGCAACTGTGCAGGAGAATCCGTATAGGTGTTCGAGTGTTCGAACCCTAATGCGTGAGAAATGGTAAGTAAATGCCGTATTTACATATCTGCCACTGTGCAGGAGTATCCGTATAGGTGTTCGAGTGTTCGAACCCTAATGCGAGAGAAATGGTAAGGAAACGTTGTATTTACATATCTGCCACTGTGCAGGAGAATCCGTATAGGTGTTCGAGTGTTCGAACCAAAATGCGTGAGAAATTGTAAGGAAACGTTGTATTTACATATCTGCCACTGTGCAGGAGAATCCGTGTAGGTGTTCGAGTGTTCGAACCCTAATGCGTGAGAAATGGTAAGGAAACGTTGTATTTATATATCTGCCACTGTGCAGGAGAATCCGTATAGGTGTTCGAGTGTTCGAACCCTACTGCGTGAGAAATGGCAAATAAATGCCGTACTGACATATCTGCCACAGTGCAGCAGAATCCGTATAGGTGTTCGAGTGTTCGAACCCTAATGCGTGAGAAATGGTAAGGAAACGTTGTATTTACAAATCTAGAACTGTGCAGGAGAATCCGCATAGGTGTTCGAGTGTTCGACCCCTAATGCGTGAGAAATGGTAAGTAAATGCCGTATTTACATATCTGCCACTGTGTAGGAGAATCCGTATAGGTGTTCGTGTGTTCGAACCCTAATGCGTGAGAAATTGTAAGGAAACGTTGTATTTACATATCTGCCACTGTGCAAGAGAATCCGTATAGGTGTTCGAGTGTTCGAACCCTAATGCGTGAGAAATGCTAGGTAAATGTCGTATTTACATATCTGCCACTGTGCAGGAGAATCCGTATAGGTGTTCGAGTGTTCGAACCCTAATGCGTGAGAAATGGTAAGGAAACGTTGTATTTACATATCTGCAACTGTGCAGGAGAATCCGTATAGGTGTTCGAGTGTTCGAACGCTAATGCGTGAGAAATGGTAAGTAAATGCCGTATTTACATATCTGCCACTGTGCAAGAGAATTCGTATCTGTGTTCGAGTGTTCGAACCCTAATGCCTGAGAAATTGTGAGGAAACGTTGTATTTACATATTTGCCACTGTGCAGGAGAATCCGTAGAGGTGTTCGAGTGTTCGAACCCTAATGCGTGAGAAATGGTAAGTAAATGCTGTATTTACATATCTGCCACTGTGCAGGAGAATCCGTATAGGTGTTCGAGTGTTCGAACCCTAATGCGTGAGAAATTGTAAGGAAACGTTGTATTTACATATCTGCCACTGTGCAGGAGAATCCGTATAGGTGTTCGAGTGTTCGAACCCTAATGCGAGAGAAATGGTAAGGAAACGTTGTATTTACATATCTGCCACTGTGCAGGAGAATCCGTATAGGTGTTCGAGTGTTCGAACCCTAATGCGTGAGAAATTGTAAGGAAACGTTGTATTTACATATCTGCCACTGGGCAGGAGAATCCGTGTAGGTGTTCGAGTGTTCGAACCCTAATGCGTGAGAAATGGTAAAGAAACGTTGTATTTATATATCTGCCACTGTGCAGGAGAATCCGTATAGGTGTTCGAGTGTTCGAACCCTACTGCGTGAGAAATGGCAAATAAATGCCGTATTTACATATCTGCCACTGTGCAGCAGAATCCGTATAGGTGTTCGAGTGTTCGAACCCTAATGCGTGAGAAATGGTAAGGAAACGTTGTATTTACAAATCTAAAACTGTGCAGGAGAATCCGCATAGGTGTTCGAGTGTTCGAACCCTAATGCGTGAGAAATGGTAAGTAAATGCCGTATTTACATATCTGCCACTGTGCAGGAGAATCCGTATAGGTGTTCGAGTGTTCGAACCCTAATGCGTGAGAAATTGTAAGGAAACGTTGTATTTACATATCTGCCACTGTGCAAGAGAATCCCTATAGGTGTTCGAGTGTTCGAAGCCTAATGCGTGAGAAATGCTAGGTAAATGTCGTCTTTACATAGCTGCCACTGTGCAGGAGAATCCGTATAGGTGTTCGAGTGTTCGAACCCTAATGCGTGAGAAATGGTAAGGAAACGTTGTATTTACATATCTGCAACTGTGCAGGAGAATGCGTATAGGTGTTCGAGTGTTCGAACGCTAATGCGTGAGAAATGGTAAGTAAATGCCGTATTTACATATCTGCCACTGTGCAAGAGAATTCGTATCTGTGTTCGAGTGTTCGAACCCTAATGCCTGAGAAATTGTGAGGAAACGTTGTATTTACATATTTGCCACTGTGCAGGAGAATCCGTATAGGTGTTCGAGTGTTCGAACCCTAATGCGTGAGAAATGGTAAGTAAATGCCGTATTTACATATCTGCCACTGTGCAGGAGAATCCGTATAGGTGTTCGAGTGTTCGAACCCTAATGCGTGAGAAATTGTAAGGAAACGTTGTATTTACATATCTGCCACTGCGCAGGAGAATCCGTATAGGTGTTCGAGTGTTCGAACCCTAATGCGTGTGAAATGGTAAGTAAATGCCGTATTTACATATCTGCAACTATGGAGGAGAATCCGTATAGGTGTTCGAGTGTTCGAACCCTAATGCGTGAGAAATGGTAAGGAAACGTTGTATTTATATATCTGCAACTGTGCTGGAGAATCCGTATAGGTGTTCCAGTGTTCGAACCCTAATGCGTGAGAAATGGCAAATAAATGCCGTATTTACATATCTGCCACTGTGCAGGAGAATCCGTATAGGTGTTCGAGTGTTCGAACCCTAATGCATGAGAAATGGTAAGGAAACGTTGTATTTACATATCTGCAACTGTGCAGGAGAATCCGTATAGGTGTTCGAGTGTTCGAACCCTAATGCGTGAGAAATGGCAAATAAATGCCGTATTTACATATCTACCACTGTGCAGGAGAATCCGTGTAGGTGTTCGAGTGTTCGAACCCTAATGGGTGAGAAATTGCAAGGAAACGTTGTATTTACATATCTGCCACTGTGCAGGAGAATCCGTGTAGGTGTTCGAGTGTTCAAACCCTAATGCGTGAGAAGTGGTAAGGAAACATTGTATTTACATATCTGCCACTGTGCAGGAGAATCCGTATAGGTGTTCGAGTGTTCGAACCCTAATGCGTGAGAAATGGGAAATAAATGCCGTATTTACATATCTGCTACTGTGCAGCAGAATCCGTATAGGTGTTCGAGTGTTCGAACCCTAATGCGTGAGAAATGGTAAGGAAACGTTGTATTTACATATCCGCGACTGTGCAGGAGAATCGGTATAGGGGTTCGAGTGTTCGAACCCTAATGCGTGAGAAATGGTAAGTAAATGCCGTATTTACATATCTGCCACGGTGCAGGAGAATCCGTATAGGTGTTCGAGTGTTCGAACCCTAATGCGTGAGAAATTGTAAAGAAACGTTGTATTTACATATCTGCCACTGTGCAGGAGAATCCGTATAGGTGTTCGTGTGTTCGATCCCTAATGCGTGAGAAATGTTTGGTAAATGTCGTATTTACATATCTGCCACTGTGCAGGAGAATCCGTATAGGTGTTCGAGTGTTCGAACCCTAATGCGTGAGAAATGGTAAGTAAACGTTGTATTTACATATCTGCCACTGTGCAGGAGAATCCGTATAGGTGTTCGAGTGTTCGAACCCTAATGCGTGAGAAATGGCAAGGAAACGTTGTATTTACATATCTGCCACTGTGCAGGAGAATCCGTATAGGTGTTCGAGTGTTCGAACCCTAATGCGTGAGAAATTGTAAGGTAACGTTGTATTTACATATCTGCCACTGTGCAAGAGAATCCGTATGGGTGTTCGAGTGTTTGAACCCTAATGCGTGAGAAATTGTAAGGAAACGTTGTATTTACATATCTGCCACTGTGCAGGGGAATCCGTGTAGGTGTTCGAGTGTTCGAACCCTAATGCGTGAGAAATGCAAAGGAAATGTTGTATTTACATATCTGCCACTGTGCAGGAGAATCCGTATAGGTGTTCGAGTGTTCGAACCCTAATGCGTGAGAAACGGTAAGTAAATGCCGTATTTACATATCTGCCACTTTTCAGGAGAATCCGTATAGGTGTTCGAGTGTTCGAACCCTAATGCGTGAGAAACTGTAAGGAAACATTGTATTTACATATCTGCCACTGTGCAGGAGAATCCGTATAGGTGTTCGAGTGTTCGAACCCTAATGCGAGAGAAATGGTAAGGAAACGTTGTATTTACATATCTGCCACTGTGCAGGAGAATCCGTATAGGTGTTCGAGTGTTCGAACCCTAATGCGTAACAAATTGTAAGGAAACGTTGTATTTACATATCTGCCACTGTGCAGGAGAATCCGTGTAGGTGTTCGAGTGCTCGAACCCTAATGCGTGAGAAATGGTAAGGAAACGTTGTATTTATATATCTGCCACTGTGCAGGAGAATCCGTATAGGTGTTCGAGTGTTCGAACCCTAATGCGTGAGAAATTGTAAGGAAACGTTGTATTTACATATCTGCCACTGTGCAGGAGAATTCGTATAGGTGTTCGAGTGTTCGAACCCTAATGCGTGAGAAATTGTAAGGAAACGTTGTATTTACATATCTGCCACTGTGCAGGAGAATCCGTATAGGTGTTCGAGTGTTCGAACCCTAACGCGTGAGAAATGGTGAGTAAATGCCGTATTTACATATCTGCAACTATGGAGGAGAATCCGTATAGGTGTTCGAGTGTTCGAACCCTAATGCGTGAGAAATGGTAAGGAAACGTTGTATTTACGTATCTACAACTGTGCAGGAGAATCCGTATAGGTGTTCGAGTGTTCGAACCGTAATGTGTGTTCGAACCCTAATGCGTGAGAAATGGCAAATAAATGCCGTATTTACATATCTGCCATTGTACAGGAGAATCCGTATAGGTGTTCGAGTGTTCGAAACCCAATGCGTGAGAAATGGTAAGGAAACGTTGTATTTACAAATCTGCAACTGTGCAGGAGAATCCGCATAGGTGTTCGAGTGTTCGAACCCTAATGCGTGAGAAATGGTAAGTAAATGTCGTATTTACATATCTGCCACAGTGCAGGAGAATCCGTATAGGTGTTCGAGTGTTCGAACCCTAATGCGTGAGAAATTGTAAGGAAACGTTGTGTTTACATATCTGCCACTGTGCAAGAGAATCCGTATAGGTGTTCGAGTGTTCGAACCCTAATGCGTGAGAAATGGTAAGGAAACGTTGTATTTACATATCCGCGACTGTGCAGGAGAATCCGTATAGGGGTTCGAGTGTTCGAACCCTAATGCGTGAGAAATGGTAAGTAAATGCCGTATTTACATATCTGCCACTGTGCAGGAGAATCCGTATAGGTGTTCGAGTGTTCGAACCCTAATGCGTGAGAAATTGTAAAGAAACGTTGTATTTACATATCTGCCACTGTGCAGGAGAATCCGTATAGGTGTTCGTGTGTTCGATCCCTAATACGTGAGAAATGTTTGGTAAATATCGTATTTACATATCTGCCACTGTGCAGGAGAATCCGTATAGGTGTTCGAGTGTTCGAACCCTAATGCGTGAGAAATGGTAAGTAAACGTTGTATTTACATATCTGCCACTGTGCAGGAGAATCCGTATAGGTGTTCGAGTGTTCGAACCCTAATGCGTGAGAAATGGCAAGGAAACGTTGTATTTACATATCTGCCACTGTGCAGGAGAATCCGTATAGGTGTTCGAGTGTTCGAACCCTAATGCGTGAGAAATTGTAAGGTAACGTTGTATTTACATATCTGCCACTGTGCAAGAGAATCCGTATGGGTGTTCGAGTGTTTGAACCCTAATGCGTGAGAAATTGTAAGGAAACGTTGTATTTACATATCTGCCACTGTGCAGGGGAATCCGTGTAGGTGTTCGAGTGTTCGAACCCTAATGCGTGAGAAATGCAAAGGAAATGTTGTATTTACATATCTGCCACTGTGCAGGAGAATCCGTATAGGTGTTCGAGTGTTCGAACCCTAATGCGTGAGAAACGGTAAGTAAATGCCGTATTTACATATCTGCCACTTTTCAGGAGAATCCGTATAGGTGTTCGAGTGTTCGAACCCTAATGCGTGAGAAACTGTAAGGAAACATTGTATTTACATATCTGCCACTGTGCAGGAGAATCCGTATAGGTGTTCGAGTGTTCGAACCCTAATGCGAGAGAAATGGTAAGGAAACGTTGTATTTACATATCTGCCACTGTGCAGGAGAATCCGTATAGGTGTTCGAGTGTTCGAACCCTAATGCGTAACAAATTGTAAGGAAACGTTGTATTTACATATCTGCCACTGTGCAGGAGAATCCGTGTAGGTGTTCGAGTGTTCGAACCCTAATGCGTGAGAAATGGTAAGGAAACGTTGTATTTATATATCTGCCACTGTGCAGGAGAATCCGTATAGGTGTTCGAGTGTTCGAACCCTAATGCGTGAGAAATTGTAAGGAAACGTTGTATTTACATATCAGCCACTGTGCAGGAGAATTCGTATAGGTGTTCGAGTGTTCGAACCCTAATGCGTGAGAAATTGTAAGGAAACGTTGTATTTACATATCTGCCACTGTGCAGGAGAATCCGTATAGGTGTTCGAGTGTTCGAACCCTAACGCGTGAGAAATGGTGAGTAAATGCCGTATTTACATATCTGCAACTATGGAGGAGAATCCGTATAGGTGTTCGAGTGTTCGAACCCTAATGCGTGAGAAATGGTAAGGAAACGTTGTATTTACGTATCTACAACTGTGCAGGAGAATCCGTATAGGTGTTCGAGTGTTCGAACCGTAATGTGTGTTCGAACCCTAATGCGTGAGAAATGGCAAATAAATGCCGTATTTACATATCTGCCACTGTGCAGAAGAATCCGTATAGGTGTTCGAGTGTTCGAAACCCAATGCGTGAGAAATGGTAAGGAAACGTTGTATTTACAAATCTGCAACTGTGCAGGAGAATCCGCATAGGTGTTCGAGTGTTCGAACCCTAATGCGTGAGAAATGGTAAGTAAATGTCGTATTTACATATCTGCCACAGTGCAGGAGAATCCGTATAGGTGTTCGAGTGTTCGAACCCTAATGCGTGAGAAATTGTAAGGAAACGTTGTGTTTACATATCTGCCACTGTGCAAGAGAATCCGTATAGGTGTTCGAGTGTTCGAACCCTAATGCGTGAGAAATGCTAGGTAAATGTCGTATTTACATATCTGCCACTGTGCAGGAGAATCCGTATAGGTGTTCGAGTGTTCAAACCCTAATGCGTGAGAAATGGTACGGAAACGTTGTATTTACATATCTGCAACTGTGCAGGAGAAACCGTATAGGTGTTCGAGTGTTCGAACGCTAATGCGTGAGAAATGGTTAGTAAATGCCGTATTTACATATCTGCCACTGTGCAGGAGAATCCGTATCTGTGTTCGAGTGTTCGAACCCTAATGCGTGAGAAATTGTGAGGAAACGTTGTATTTACATATTTGCCACTGTGCAGGAGAATCCGTATAGGTGTTCGAGTGTTCGAACCGTAATGCGTGGGAAATGGTAAGTAAATGCCGTATTTACATATCTGCGACTGTGCAGGAGAATCCGTATAGGCGTTCGAGTGTTCGAACCCTAATGCGTGAGAAAATGTAAGGAAACGTTGTATTTACATATCTGCCACTGTGCAGGAGAATCCGTATAGGTGTTCGAGTGTTCGAACCCTAATGCGTGAGAAATGGTAAGGAAACGTTGTATTTACATATCTGCAACTGTGCAGGAGAATCCGTATAGGTGTTCGAGTGTTCGAACCCTAATGTGTGTTCGAACCCTAATGCGTGAGATATGGCAAATAAATGCCGTATTTACATATCTGCCACTGTGCAGGAGAATCCGTATAGGTGTTCGAGTGTTCGAACCCTAATGCGTGAGAAATGGTAAGGAAACGTTGTATTTACATCTCTGCAACTGTGCAGGAGAATCCGTATAGGTGTTCGAGTGTTCGAACCCTAATGCGTGAGAAATGGCAAATAAATGCCGTATTTACATATCTGCACTGTGCAGGAGAATCCGTGTAGGTGTTCGAGTGTTCGAACCCTAATGCGAGAGAAATGGCAAGGAAACGTTGTATTTACATATCTGCCACTGTGCAGGAGAATCCGTATAGGTGTTCGAGTGTTCGAACCCTAATGGGTGATAAATTGTAAGGAAACGTTGTATTTACATATCTGCCACTGTGCAGGAGAATCCGTGTAGGTGTTCGAGTGTTCGAACCCTAATGCGTGAGAAATGGTAAGGAAACGTTGTATTTACATATCTGCCACTGTGCAGGGGAATCCGTATAGGTGTTCGAGTGTTCGAACCCTAATGCGTGAGAAATGGCAAATAAATGCCGTATTTACATATCTGCTACTGTGCAGCAGAATCCGTATAGGTGTTCGAGTGTTCGAACCCTAATGCGTGAGAAATGGTATGGAAACGTTGTATTTACATATCTGCAACTGTGCAGGAGAATCCGTATAGGTGTTCGAGTGTTCGAACCCTAATGCGTGAGAAATGGTAAGTAAATGCCGTATTTACATATCTGCCATTGTGCAGGAGAATCCGTATAGGTGTTCGAGTGTTCGAACCCTAATGCGTGAGAAATTGTAAAGAAACGTTGTATTTACATATCTGCCACTGTGCAGGTGAATCCGTATAGGTGTTCGTGTGTTCGAACCCTAATTCGTGAGAAATGCTGGGTAAATGTCGTATTTAGATATCTGCCACTGTGCAGGAGAATCCGTATAGGTGTTCGAGTGCTCGAACCCTAATGCGTGAGAAATGGTAAGGAAACGTTGTATTTACATATCTGCCACTGTGCAGGAGAATCCGTATAGGTGTTCGAGTGTTCGAACCCTAATGCGTGAGAAATTGTAAGGTAACGTTGTATTTACATATCTGCCACTGTGCAAGAGAATCCGTATAGGTGTTCGAGTGTTCGAACCCTAATGCGTGAGAAATTGTAAGGAAAGGTCGTATTTACGTATCTGCCACTGTGCAGGAGAATCTGTGTAGGTGTTCGAGTGTTCGAACCCTAATGCGTGAGAAATGCTAAGGAAATGTTGTATTTACATATCTGCCACTGTGCAGGAGAATCCGTATAGGTGTTCGAGTGTTCGAACCCTAATGCGTGAGAAATGGTAAGTAAATGCCGTATTTACATAGCTACCACTGTGCAGGAGAATCCGTATCGGTGTTCGAGTGTTCGAACGCTAATGCGTGAGAAATTGTGAGGAAACGTTGTATTTACATATCTGCCACTGTGCAGGAGAATCCGTATAGGTGTTCGAGTGTTCGAACCCTAATGCGTGAGAAATGGTAAGTAAATGCCGTATTAACATATCTACCACTGTGCAGGAGAATCCGTATAGGTGTTCGAGTGTTCGAACCCTAATGCGTGAGAAATTGTAAGGAAACGTTGTATTTACATATCTGCCACTGTGCAGGAGAATCCGTATAGGTGTTCGAGTGTTCGAACACTAATGCGTGAGAAATGGTAAGTAAAGGCCGTATTTACATATCTGCAACTATAGAGGAGAATCCGTATAGGTGTTCGAGTGTTCGAACCCTAATGCGTGAGAAATGGTAAGTAAATGCCGTATTTACATATCTGCGACTGTGCAGGAGAATCCGTATAGGTGTTCGAGTGTTCGAACCCTAATGCGTGAGAAAATGTTAGGAAACGTTGTATTTACATATCTGCCACTGTGTAGGAGAATCCGTATAGGTGTTCGAGTGTTCGAACCCTAATGCGTGAGAAATGGTAAGGAAACGTTGTATTTACATATCTGCAACTGTGCAGGAGAATCCGTATAGGTGTTCGAGTGTTCGAACCCTAATGTGTGTTCGAACCCTAATGCGTGAGAAATGGCAAATAAATGCCGTATTTACATATCTGCCACTGTGCAGGAGAATCCGTATAGGTGTTCGAGTGTTCGAACCCTAATGCGTGAGAAATGGTAAGGAAACGTTGTATTTACATCTCTGCAACTGTGCAGGAGAATCCGTATAGGTGTTCGAGTGTTCGAACCCTAATGCGTGAGAAATGGCAAATAAATGCCGTATTTACATATCTGCCACTGTGCAGGAGAATCCGTGTAGGTGTTCGAGTGTTCGAACCCTAATGCGAGAGAAATGGCAAGGAAACGTTGTATTTACATATCTGCCACTGTGCAGGAGAATCCGTATAGGTGTTCGAGTGTTCGAACCCTAATGGGTGATAAATTGTAAGGAAACGTTGTATTTACATATCTGCCACTGTGCAGGAGATCCGTATAGGTGTTCGAGTGTTTCGAACCCTAATGCGTGAGAAATGGTAAGGAAACGTTGTATTTACATATCTGCCACTGTGTAGGAGAATCCGTATAGGTGTTCGAGTGTTCGAACCCTAATGCGTGAGAAATGGCAAATAAATGCCGTATTTACATATCTGCTACTGTGCAGCAGAATCCGTATAGGTGTTCGAGTGTTCGAACCCTAATGCGTGAGAAATGGTAAGGAAACGTTGTATTTTACATATCTGCAACTGTGCAGGAGAATCCGTATAGGTGTTCGAGTGTTCGAACCCTAATGCGTGAGAAATGGTAAGTAAATGTCGTATTTACATATCTGCCACTGTGCAGGAGAATCCGTATAGGTGTTCGAGTGTTCGAACCCTAATGCGTGAGAAATTGTAAGGAAACGTTGTATTTACATATCTGCCACTGTGCAGGAGAATCCGTATAGGTGTTCGTGTGTTCGAACCCTAATGCGTGAGAAATGCTAGGTAAATGTCGTATTTACATATCTGCCACTGTTGCAGGAGAATCCGTATAGGTGTTCGAGTGTTCGAACCCTAATGCGTGAGAAATGGTAAGGAAACGTTGTATTTACATATCTGCCACTGTGTAGGAGAGAATCCGTATAGGTGTTCGAGTTTTCGAACCCTAATGCTGTGAGAAATGGCAAATAAATGCCGTATTTACATATCTGCTACTGTGCAGCAGAATCCGTATAGGTGTTCGAGTGTTCGAACCCTAATGCTTGAGAAATGGTAAGGAAACGTTGTATTTACATATCTGCAACTGTGCAAGAGAATCCGTATAGGTGTTCGAGGTGTTCGAACCCCAAATGCGTGAGAAATGGTAAGTAAATGCCGTATTTACATATCTGCCACTGTGCAGGAGAATCCGTTATAGGTGTTCGAGTGTTCGAACCCTAATGCGTGAGAAATTGTAAGGAAACGTTGTATTTACATATCTGCCACTGGGCAGGAGAATCCGTATAGGTGTTCGTGTGTTCGAACCCTAATGCGTGAGAAATGCTAGGTAAATGTCGTATTTACATATCTGCCTCTGTGCAGGAGAAATCCGTATACGTGTTCGAGTGTTCGAACCCTAATGCGTGAGAAATTGTAAGGAAACGTTGTATTTACATATCTGCCACTGTGCAAGAGAATCCGTATAGGTGTTCGAGTGTTCGAACCCTAATGCGTGAGAAATTGTAAGGAAACGTTGCATTTACATATCTGCCACTGTGCAGGAGAATCCGTATAGGTGTTCGAGTGTTCGAACCCCAATGCGTGAGAAATGGTAAGTAAATGCCGTATTTACATATCTGCAACTGTGGAGGAGAATCCGTATAGGTGTTCGAGTGTTCGAACCCTAATGCGTGAGAAATGGTAAGTAAATGCCGTATTTACATATCTGCCACTATGCAGGAGAATCCGTATAGGTGTTCGAGTGTTCGAACCCTAATGCGTGAGAAATGGTAAGTAAATGCCGTATTTACATATCTGCAACTATGGAGGAGAATCGTATAGGTGTTCGTGTGTTCGAACCCTAATGCGTGAGAAATGGTAAGTAAATGCCGTATTTACATATCTGCCACTGTGCAGGATAATCCGTAAAGGTGTTCGAGTGTTCGAACCCTAACGCGTGAGAAATTGTAAGGAAACGGTTGTATTTACATATCTGCCACTGTGCAGGAGAATCCGTATAGGTGTTCGATGTGTTCGAACCCTAATGCGTGAGAAATGGTAAGTAAATGCCGTATTTACATATCTGCAACTATAGAGGAGAATCCGTATAGGTGTTCGTGTGTTCGAACCCTAATGCGTGAGAAATGGTAAGGAAACGTTGTATTTACATATCTGCAACTGTGCAGGGAGAATCCGTATAGGTGTTCGAGCGTTCGAACCCTAATGCGTGAGAAATGGTAAGTAAATGCCGTATTTACATATCTGCCACTGTGCAGGAGAATCCGTATAGGTGTTCGAGTGTTCGAACCCTAATGCGTGAGAAATTGTGAGGAAACGTTGTATTTACATATCTGCCACTGTGCAGGAGAATCCGTATAGGTGTTCGAGTGTTCGAACCCTAATGCGTGAGGAAATGGCAAATAAATGCCGTATTTACATATCTGCTACTGTGCAGCAGAATCCGTATAGGTGTTCGAGTGTTCGAACCCTAATGCTTGAGAAATGGTAAGGAAACGTTGTATTTACATATCTGCAACTGTGCAAGAGAATCCGTATAGGGTGTTCGAGTGTTCGAACCCCAATGCGTGAGAAATGGTAAGTAAATGCCGTATTTACATATCTGCCACTGTGCAGGAGAATCCGTATAGGTGTTCGAGTGTTCGAACCCTAATGCGTGAGAAATTGTAAGGAAACGTTGTATTTACATATCTGCACTGGGCAGGAGAATCCGTATAGGTGTTTCGTGTGTTCGAACCCTAATGCGTGAGAAATGCTAGGTAAATGTCGTATTTACATATCTGCCTCTGTGCAGGAGAATCCGTATACGTGTTCGAGTGTTCGAACCCTAATGCGTGAGAAATTGTAAGGAAACGTTGTATTTACATATCTGCCACTGTGCAAGAGAATCCGTATAGGTGTTCGAGTGTTCGAACCCTAATGCCGTTGAGAAATTGTAAGGAAACGTTGGCATTACATATCTGCCACTGTGCAGGAGAATCCGTTATAGGTGTTCGAGTGTTCGAACCCTAATGCGTGAGAAATGCTAAGGAAACGTTGTATTTACATATCTGCAACTGTGCAGGAGAATCCGTATAGGTGTTCGAGTCTTCGAACCCCATGCGTGAGAAATGGTAAGTAAATGCCGTATTTACATATCTGCAACTGTGGAGGAGAATCCGTATAGGTGTTCGAGTGTTCGAACCCTAATGCGTGAGAAATGGTAAGTAATGCCGTATTTACATAGTCTGCCACTATGCAGGAGAATCCGTATAGGTGTTCGAGTGTTCGAACCCTAATGCGTGAGAAATGGTAAGTAAATGCCGTATTTACATATCTGCAACTATGGAGGAGAATCCGTATAGGTGTTCGTGTGTTCGAACCCTAATGCGTGAGAAATGGTAAGTAAATGCCGTATTTACATATCTGCCACTTGGCAGGATAATCCGTAAAGGTGTTCGAGTGTTCGAACCCTAACGCGTGAGAATTGTAGGAACGTTGTATTTACATATCTGCCACTGTGCAGGAGAATCCGTATAGGTGTTCTAGTGTTCGAACCCTGAATGCGTGAGAAATGGTAAGTAAATGCCGTATTTACATATCTGCAACTATGGAGGAGAATCCGTATAGGTGTTCGAGTGTTTCGAACCCTAATGCGTGAGAAATTGGTAAGGAAACGTTGTATTTACATATCTGCAACTGTGCAGGAGAATCCGTATAGGTGTTCGAGCGTTCGAACCTTAATGCGTGAGAAATGGTAAGTAAATGCCGTAATTAACATATCTGCCACTGTGCAGGAGAATCCGTATAGGTGTTCGAGTGTTCGAACCCTAATGCGTGAGAAATTGTGAGGGAAACGTTGTATTTACATATCTGCCACTGTGCAGGAGAATCCGTATAGGTGTTCGAGTGTTCGAACCCTAATGCGTGAGAAATGGTAAGTAAATGCCGTATTTACATATCTGCAACTATGGAGGAGAATCCGTATAGGTGTTCGAGTGTTCGAACCCTAATGCGTGAGAAATGGTAAGGAAACGTTGTATTTACATATCTGCAACTGTGCAGGAGACTCCGTATAGGTGTTCGAGTGTGCGAACCCTAATGCGTGTTCGAACCCTAATGCGTGAGAAATGGAAAATAAATGCCGTATTTACATATCTGCCACTGTGCTGGAGAATCCGTATAGGTGTTCGAGTGTTCGAACCCTAATGCGAGGGAAATGGTAAGGAAACGTTGTATTTACATATCTGCCACTGTGCAGGAGAATCCGTATAGGGGTTCGAGTGTTCGAACCCTAACTGCGTGAGAAATTGTAAGGAAACGTTGTATTTACATATCTGCCACTGTGCAGGAGAATCCGTGTAGGTGTTCGAGTGTTCGAACCCTAATGCGTGAGAAATGGTAAGGAAACGTTGTATTTACATATCTGCCACTCTGCAGGAGAATCCGTATAGGTGTTCGAGTGTTCGAACCCTAATGCGTGAGAAATGGAAAATAAATGCCGTATTTACAATATCTGCTACTGTGCAGCAGAATCCGTATGGGTGTTCGAGTGTTCGAACCCTAATGCGTGAGAAATGGTAAGGAAACGTTGTATTTACATATCTGCAACTGTGCAGGAGAATCCGTATAGGTGTTCGAGTGTTCGAACCGTAATGCGTGAGAAATGGTAAGTAAATGTCGTATTTACATATCTGCCACTGTGCAGGAGAATCCGTATAGGTGTTCGAGTGTTCGAACCGTAATGCGTGAGAAATTGTAAGGAAACGTTGTATTTACATATCTGCCACTGTGCAGGAGAATCCGTATAGATGTTCGTGTGTTCGAACCCTAATGCGTGAGAAATGCTAGGTAAATGTCGTATTTACATATCTGCCACTGTGCAGGAGAATCCGTATAGGTGTTCGAGTGTTCGAACCCTAATGCGTGAGAAATGGTAAGGAAACGTTGTATTTACATATCTGCCACTGTGTAGGAGAATCCGTATAGGTGTTCGAGTGTTCGAACCCTAATGCGTGAGAAATGGCAAATAAATGCCGTATTTACATATCTGCTACTGTGCAGCAGAATCCGTATAGGTGTTTGAGTGTTCGAACCCTAATGCTTGAGAAATGGTAAGGAAACGTTGTATTTACATATCTGCAACTGTGCAGGAGAATCCGTATAGGTGTTCGAGTGTTCGAACCGTAATGCGTGAGAAATGGTAAGTAAATACCGTATTTACATATCTGCCACTGTGCAGGAGAATCCGTATAGGTGTTCGAGTGTTCGAACCCTGATGCGTGAGAAATTGTAAGGAAACGTTGTATTTACATATCTGCCACTGTGCAAGAGAATCCGTATAGGTGTTCGAGTGTTCGAACCCTAATGCGTGAGAAATTGTAAGGAAACGTTGCATTTACATATCTGCCACTGTGCAGGAGAATCCGTATAGGTGTTCGAGTGTTCGAACCCTAATGCGTGAGAAATGCTAAGGAAACGTTGTATTTACATATCTGCAACTGTGCAGGAGAATCCGTATAGGTGTTCGAGTCTTCGAACCCCAATGCGTGAGAAATGGTAAGTAAACGCCGTATTTACATATCTGCAACTGTGCAGGAGAATCCGCATAGGTGTTCGAGTGTTCGAACCGTATTGCTTCAGAAATTGTAAGGAAACGTTGTATTTACATATCTGCAACGGTGCAGGAGAATCCGTATAGGTGTTCGTGTGTTCGAACCCTAATGCGTGAGAAATGCTAGGTAAATGTCGTATTTACATATCTGCCACTGTGCAGGAGAATCCGTATAGGTGTTCGAGTGTTCGAACCGTAATGCTTCAGAAATTGTAAGGAAACGTTGTATTTACATATCTGCAACTGTGCAGGAGAATCCGTATAGGTGTTCGAGTGTTCGAACCCTAATGCGTGAGAAATTGTGAAGAAACGTTGTATTTACATATCTGCCACTGTGCAGGGGAATCCGTATAGGTGTTCGAGTGTTCGAACCCTAATGCGTGAGAAGTGGTAAGTAAATGCCGTATTTACATATCTGCCACTGTGCAGGAGAATCCGTATGGGTGTTCGAGTGTTCGAACCCTAATGCGTGGGAAATTGTAAGGAAACGTTGTATTTACATATCTGCCACTGTGCAGGAGAATCCGTATAGGTGTTCGAGTGTTCGAACCCTAATGCGTGAGAAATGGTAAGTAAATGCCGTATTTACATATCTGCAACTATGGAGGAGAATCCGTATAGGTGTTCGAGTGTTCGAACCGTAATGCGTGAGAAATGGTAAGGAAACGTTGTATTTACATATCTGCAACTGTGCAGGAGAATCCGTATAGGTGTTCGAGTGTTCGAACCCTAATGCGTGTTCGAACCCTAATGCGTGAGAAATGGCAAATAAATACCGTATTTACATATCTGCCACTGTGCTGGAGAATCCGTATAGGTGTTCGAGTGTTCGAACCCTAATGCGTGAGAAATGGTAAGGAAACGTTGTATTTACATATCTGCAACTGTGCAGTAGAATCCGTATAGGTGTTCGAGTGTTCGAACCCTAATGCGTGAGAAATGGCAAATAAATGCCGTATTTACATATCTGCCACTGTGCAGGAGAATCCGTGTAGGTGTTCGAGTGTTCGAACCCTAATGCGAGAGAAATGGTAAGGAAACGTTGTATTTACATATCTGCCACTGTGCAGGAGAATCCGTATAGGTGTTCGAGTGATCGAACCCTAATGCGTGAGAAATTGTAAGGAAACGTTGTATTTACATATCTGCCACTGTGCCGGAGAATCCGTGTAGGTGTTCGAGTGTTCGAACCCTAATGCGTGAGAAATGGTAAGGAAACGTTGTATTTACATATCTGCCACTGTGCAGGAGAATCCGTATAGGTGTTCGAGTGTTCGAACTCTAATGCGTGAGAAATGGCAAATAAATGCCGTATTTACATATCTGCTACTGTGCTGCAGAATCCGTATAGGTGTTCGAGTGTTCGAACCCTAATGCGTGAGAAATGGTAGGGAAACGTTGTATTTACATATCTGCAACTGTGCAGGAGAATCCGTATAGGTGTTCGAGTGTTCGAACCGTAATGCGTGAGAAATGGTAAGTAAATGCCGTATTTACATATCTGCCACTGTGCAGGAGAATCCGTATAGGTGTTCGAGTGTTCGAACCGTAATGCGTGAGAAATTGTAAGGAAACGTTGTATTTACATATCTGCCACTGTGCAGGAGAATCCGTATAGTTGTTCGTGTGTTCGAACCCTAATGCGTGAGAAATGCTAGGTAAATGTCGTATTTACATATCTGCCACTGTGCAGGAGAATCCGTATAGGTGTTCGAGTGTTCGAACCCTAATGCGTGAGAAATGGTAAGGAAACGTTGTATTTACATATCTGCCACTGTGTAGCAGAATCCGTATAGGTGTTCGAGTGTTCGAACCCTAATGCGTGAGAAATGGCAAATAAATGCCGTATTTACATATCTGCTACTGTGCGGCAGAATCCGTATAGGTGTTCGAGTGTTCGAACCCTAATGCGTGAGAAGTGGTAAGTAAATGCCGTATTTACATATCTGCCACTGTGCAGGAGAATCCGTACGGGTGTTCGAGTGTTCGAACCCTAATGCGTGGGAAATTGTAAGGAAACGTTGTATTTACATATCTGCCACTGTGCAGGAGAATCCGTATAGGTGTTCGAGTGTTCGAACCCTAATGCGTGAGAAATGGTAAGTAAATGCCGTATTTACATATCTGCAACTATGGAGGAGAATCCGTATAGGTGTTCGAGTGTTCGAACCCTAATGCGTGAGAAATGGTAAGGAAACGTTGTATTTACATATCTGCAACTGTGCAGGAGAATCCGTATAGGTGTTCGAGTGTTCGAACCCTAATGCGTGTTCGAACCCTAATGCGTGAGAAATGGCAAATAAATGCCGTATTTACATATCTGCCACTGTGCTGGAGAATCCGTATAGGTGTTCGAGTGTTCGAACCCTAATGCGTGAGAAATGGTAAGGAAACGGTGTATTTACATATCTACAACTGTGCAGGAGAATCCGTATAGGTGTTCGAGTGTTCGAACCCTCATGCGTGAGAAATGGCAAATAAATGCCGTATTTACATATCTGCCACTGTGCAGGAGAATCCGTGTAAGTGTTCGAGTGTTCGAACCCTAATGCGAGAGAAATGGTAAGGAAACGTTGTATTTACATATCTGCCACTGTGCAGGAGAATCCGTATAGGTGTTCGAGTGTTCGAACCCTAATGTGTGAGAAATTGTAAGGAAACGTTGTATTTACATATCTGCCACTGTGCAGGAGAATCCGTGTAGGTGTTCGAGTGTTCGAACCCTAATGCGTGAGAAATGGTAAGGAAACGTTGTATTTACATATCTGCCACTGTGCAGGAGAATCCGTATAGGTGTTCGAGTGTTCGAACTCTAATGCGTGAGAAATGGCAAATAAATGCCGTATTTACATATCTGCTACTGTGCAGCAGAATCCGTATAGGTGTTCGAGTGTTCGAACCCTAATGCGTGAGAAATGGTAGGGAAACGTTGTATTTACATATCTGCAACTGTGTAGGAGAATCCGTATAGGTGTTCGAGTGTTCGAACCGTAATGCGTGAGAAATGGTAAGTAAATGCCGTATTTACATATCTGCCACGGTG
The DNA here is from genome assembly GCA_036172215.1 of Camellia granthamiana. Taxonomy (NCBI): domain Eukaryota; kingdom Viridiplantae; phylum Streptophyta; class Magnoliopsida; order Ericales; family Theaceae; genus Camellia; species Camellia granthamiana. The sequence continues at coordinate 98,463 of JAXFYN010000616.1, forward strand.
CAGGAGAATCCGTATAGGTGTTCGAGTGTTCGAACCGTAATGCTTCAGAAATTGTAAGGAAACGTTGTATTTACATATCTGCAACTGTGCAGGAGAATCCGTATAGGTGTTCGTGTGTTCGAACCCTAATGCGTGAGAAATGCTAGGTAAATGTCGTATTTACATATCTGCCACTGTGCAGGAGAATCCGTATAGGTGTTCGAGTGTTCGAACCCTAATGCGTGAGAAATGGTAAGGAAACGTTGTATTTACATATCTGCCACTGTGTAGGAGAATCCGTATAGGTGTTCGAGTGTTCGAACCCTAATGCGTGAGAAATGGCAAATAAATGCCGTATTTACATATCTGCTACTGTGCAGCAGAATCCGTATAGGTGTTCGAGTGTTCGAACCCTAATGCGTGAGAAGTGGTAAGTAAATGCCGTATTTACATATCTGCCACTGTGCAGGAGAATCCGTATGGGTGTTCGAGTGTTCGAACCCTAATGCGTGGGAAATTGTAAGGAAACGTTGTATTTACATATCTGCCACTGTGCAGGAGAATCCGTATAGGTGTTCGAGTGTTCGAACCCTAATGCGTGAGAAATGGTAAGTAAATGCCGTATTTACATATCTGCAACTATGGAGGAGAATCCGTATAGGTGTTCGAGTGTTCGAACCTTAATGCGTGAGAAATGGTAAGGAAACGTTGTATTTACATATCTGCAACTGTGCAGGAGAATCCGTATAGGTGTTCGAGTGTTCGAACCCTAATGCGTGTTCGAACCCTAATGCGTGAGAAATGGCAAATAAATGCCGTATTTACATATCTGCCACTGTGCTGGAGAATCCGTATAGGTGTTCGAGTGTTCGAACCCTAATGCGTGAGAAATGGTAAGGAAACGTTGTATTTACATATCTGCAACTGTGCAGTAGAATCCGTATAGGTGTTCGAGTGTTCGAACCCTAATGCGTGAGAAATGGCAAATAAATGCCGTATTTACATATCTGCCACTGTGCAGGAGAATCCGTGTAGGTGTTCGAGTGTTCGAACCCTAATGCGAGAGAAATGGTAAGGAAACGTTGTATTTACATATCTGCCACTGTGCAGGAGAATCCGTATAGGTGTTCGAGTGATCGAACCCCAATGCGTGAGAAATTGTAAGGAAACGTTGTATTTACATATCTGCCACTGTGCCGGAGAATCCGTGTAGGTGTTCGAGTGTTCGAACCCTAATGCGTGAGAAATGGTAAGGAAACGTTGTATTTACATATCTGCCACTGTGCAGGAGAATCCGTATAGGTGTTCGAGTGTTCGAACTCTAATGCGTGAGAAATGGCAAATAAATGCCGTATTTACATATCTGCTACTGTGCTGCAGAATCCGTATAGGTGTTCGAGTGTTCGAACCCTAATGCGTGAGAAATGGTAGGGAAACGTTGTATTTACATATCTGCAGCTGTGCAGGAGAATCCGTATAGGTGTTCGAGTGTTCGAACCGTAATGCGTGAGAAATGGTAAGTAAATGCCGTATTTACATATCTGCCACTGTGCAGGAGAATCCGTATAGGTGTTCGAGTGTTCGAACCGTAATGCGTGAGAAATTGTAAGGAAACGTTGTATTTACATATCTGCCACTGTGCAGGAGAATCCGTATAGTTGTTCGTGTGTTCGAACCCTAATGCGTGAGAAATGCTAGGTAAATGTCGTATTTACATATCTGCCACTGTGCAGGAGAATCCGTATAGGTGTTCGAGTGTTCGAACCCTAATGCGTGAGAAATGGTAAGGAAACGTTGTATTTACATATCTGCCACTGTGTAGCAGAATCCGTATAGGTGTTCGAGTGTTCGAACCCTAATGCGTGAGAAATGGCAAATAAATGCCGTATTTACATATCTGCTACTGTGCAGCAGAATCCGTATAGGTGTTCGAGTGTTCGAACCCTAATGCGTGAGAAGTGGTAAGTAAATGCCGTATTTACATATCTGCCACTGTGCAGGAGAATCCGTATGCGTGTTCGAGTGTTCGAACCCTACTGCGTGGGAAATTGTAAGGAAACGTTGTATTTACATATCTGCCACTGTGCAGGAGAATCCGTATAGGTGTTCGAGTGTTCGAACCCTAATGCGTGAGAAATGGTAAGTAAATGCCGTATTTACATATCTGCAACTATGGAGGAGAATCCGTATAGGTGTTCGAGTGTTCGAACCCTAATGCGTGAGAAATGGTAAGGAAACGTTGTATTTACATATCTGCAACTGTGCAGGAGAATCCGTATAGGTGTTCGAGTGTTCGAACCCTAATGCGTGTTCGAACCCTAATGCGTGAGAAATGGCAAATAAATGCCGTATTTACATATCTGCCACTGTGCTGGAGAATCCGTATAGGTGTTCGAGTGTTCGAACCCTAATGCGTGAGAAATGGTAAGGAAACGTTGTATTTACATATCTACAACTGTGCAGGAGAATCCGTATAGGTGTTCGAGTGTTCGAACCCTAATGCGTGAGAAATGGCAAATAAATGCCGTATTTACATATCTGCCACTGTACAGGAGAATCCGTGTAAGTGTTCGAGTGTTCGAACCCTAATGCGAGAAATGGTAAGGAAACGTTGTATTTACATATCTGCCACTGTCCAGGAGAATCCGTATAGGTGTTCGAGTGTTCGAACCCTAATGTGTGAGAAATTGTAAGGAAACGTTGTATTTACATATCTGCCACTGTGCAGGAGAATCCGTGTAGGTGTTCGAGTGTTCGAACCCTAATGCGTGAGAAATGGTAAGGAAACGTTGTATTTACATATCTGCCACTGTGCAGGAGAATCCGTATAGGTGTTCGAGTGTTCGAACTCTAATGCGTGAGAAATGGCAAATAAATGCCGTATTTACATATCTGCTACTGTGCAGCAGAATCCGTATAGGTGTTCGAGTGTTCGAACCCTAATGCGTGAGAAATGGTAGGGAAACGTTGTATTTACATATCTGCAACTGTGTAGGAGAATCCGTATAGGTGTTCGAGTGTTCGAACCCTAATGCGTGAGAAATGGTAAGTAAATGCCGTATTTACATATCTGCCATGGTGCAGGAGAATCCGTATAGGTGTTCGAGTGTTCGAACCGTAATGCTTCAGAAATTGTAAGGAAACGTTGTATTTACATATCTGCAACTGTGCAGGAGAATCCGTATAGGTGTTCGTGTGTTCGAACCCTAATGCGTGAGAAATGCTAGGTAAATGTCGTATTTACATATCTGCCACTGTGCAGGAGAATCCGTATAGGTGTTCGAGTGTTCGAACCCTAATGCGTGAGAAATGGTAAGGAAACGTTGTATTTACATATCTGCCACTGTGTAGGAGAATCCGTATAGGTGTTCGAGTGTTCGAACCCTAATGCGTGAGAAATGGCAAATAAATGCCGTATTTACATATCTGCTACTGTGCAGCAGAATCCGTATAGGTGTTCGAGTGTTCGAACCCTAATGCGTGAGAAGTGGTAAGTAAATGCCGTATTTACATATCTGCCACTGTGCAGGAGAATCCGTATGGGTGTTCGAGTGTTCGAACCCTAATGCGTGGGAAATTGTAAGGAAACGTTGTATTTACATATCTGCCACTGTGCAGGAGAATCCGTATAGGTGTTCGAGTGTTCGAACCCTAATGCGTGAGAAATGGTAAGTGAATGCCGTATTTACATATCTGCAACTATGGAGGAGAATCCGTATAGGTGTTCGAGTGTTCGAACCCTAATGCGTGAGAAATGGTAAGGAAACGTTGTATTTACATATCTGCAACTGTGCAGGAGAATCCGTATAGGTGTTCGAGTGTTCGAACCCTAATGCGTGAGAAATGGTAAGTAAATGCCGTATTTACATATCTGCCACTGTGCAGGAGAATCCGTATAGGTGTTCGAGTGTTCGAACCCTAATGCGTGAGAAATGGCAAATAAATGCCGTATTTACATATCTGCCACTGTGCAGGAGAATCCGTGTAGGTGTTCGAGTGTTCGAACCCTAATGCGAGAGAAATGGTAAGGAAACGTTGTATTTACATATCTGCCACTGTGCAGGAGAATCCGTATAGGTGTTCGAGTGATCGAACCCTAATGCGTGAGAAATTGTAAGGAAACGTTGTATTTACATATCTGCCACTGTGCAGGAGAATCCGTGTAGGTGTTCGAGTGTTCGAACCCTAATGCGTGAGAAATGGTAAGGAAACGTTGTATTTACGTATCTGCCACTGTGCAGGAGAATACGTATAGGTGTTCAAGTGTTCGAACTCTAATGCGTGAGAAATGGCAAATAAATGCCGTATTTACATATCTGCTACTGTGCTGCAGAATCCGTATAGGTGTTCGAGTGTTCGAACCCTAATGCGTGAGAAATGGTAGGGAAACGTTGTATTTTCATATCTGCAACTGTGCAGGAGAATCCGTATAGGTGTTCGAGTGTTCGAACCGTAATGCGTGAGAAATGGTAAGTAAATGCCGTATTTACATATCTGCCACTGTGCAGGAGAATCCGTATAGGTGTTCGAGTGTTCGAACCGTAATGCGTGAGAAATTGTAAGGAAACGTTGTATTTACATATCTGCCACTGTGCAGGAGAATCCGTATAGTTGTTCGTGTGTTCGAACCCTAATGCGTGAGAAATGCTAGGTAAATGTCGTATTTACATATCTGCCACTGTGCAGGAGAATCCGTATAGGTGTTCGAGTGTTCGAACCCTAATGCGTGAGAAATGGTAAGGAAACGTTGTATTTACATATCTGCCACTGTGTAGCAGAATCCGTATAGGTGTTCGAGTGTTCGAACCCTAATGCGTGAGAAATGGCAAATAAATGCCGTATTTACATATCTGCTACTGTGCAGCAGAATCCGTATAGGTGTTCGAGTGTTCGAACCCTAATGCGTGAGAAGTGGTAAGTAAATGCCGTATTTACATATCTGCCACTGTGCAGGAGAATCCGTATGGGTGTTCGAGTGTTCGAACCCAAATGCGTGGGAAATTGTAAGGAAACGTTGTATTTACATATCTGCCACTGTGCAGGAGAATCCGTATAGGTGTTCGAGTGTTCGAACCCTAATGCGTGAGAAATGGTAAGTAAATGCCGTATTTACATATCTGCAACTATGGAGGAGAATCCGTATAGGTGTTCGAGTGTTCGAACCCTAATGCGTGAGAAATGGTAAGGAAACGTTGTATTTACATATCTGCAACTGTGCAGGAGAATCCGTATAGGTGTTCGAGTGTTCGAACCCTAATGCGTGTTCGAACCCTAATGCGTGAGAAATGGCAAATAAATGCCGTATTTACATATCTGCCACTGTGCTGGAGAATCCGTATAGGTGTTCGAGTGTTCGAACCCTAATGCGTGAGAAATGGTAAGGAAACGTTGTATTTACATATCTGCAACTGTGCAGGAGAATCCGTATAGGTGTTCGAGTGTTCGAACCCTAATGCGTGAGAAATGGCAAATAAATGCCGTATTTACATATCTGCCACTGTGCAGGAGAATCCGTGTAAGTGTTCGAGTGTTCGAACCCTAATGCGAGAGAAATGGTAAGGAAACGTTGTATTTACATATCTGCCACTGTGCAGGAGAATCCGTATAGGTGTTCGAGTGTTCGAACCCTAATGGGTGAGAAATTGTAAGGAAACGTTGTATTTACATATCTGCCACTGTGCAGGAGAATCCGTGTAGGTGTTCGAGTGTTCGAACCCTAATGCGTGAGAAATGGTAAGGAAACGTTGTATTTACATATCTGCCACTGTGCAGGAGAATCCGTATAGGTGTTCGAGTGTTCGAACTCTAATGCGTGAGAAATGGCAAATAAATGTCGTATTTACATATCTGCTACTCTGCAGCAGAATCCGTATAGGTGTTCGAGTGTTCGAACCCTAATGCGTGAGAAATGGTAGGGAAACGTTGTATTTACATATCTGCAACTGTGTAGGAGAATCCGTATAGGTGTTCGAGTGTTCGAACCGTAATGCGTGAGAAATGGTAAGTAAATGCCGTATTTACATATCTGCCACTGTGCAGGAGAATCCGTATAGGTGTTCGAGTGTTCGAACCGTAATGCTTCAGAAATTGTAAGGAAACGTTGTATTTACATATCTGCAACTGTGCAGGAGAATCCGTATAGGTGTTCGTGTCTTCGAACCCTAATGCGTGAGAAATGCTAGGTAAATGTCGTATTTACATATCTGCCACTGTGCAGGAGAATCCGTATAGGTGTTCGAGTGTTCGAACCCTAATGCGTGAGAAATGGTAAGGAAACGTTGTATTTACATATCTGCCACTGTGTAGGAGAATCCGTATAGGTGTTCGAGTGTTCGAACCCTAATGCGTGAGAAATGGCAAATAAATGCCGTATTTACATATCTGCTACTGTGCAGCAGAATCCGTATAGGTGTTCGAGTGTTCGAACCCTAATGCCTGAGAAGTGGTAAGTAAATGCCGTATTTACATATCTGCCACTGTGCAGGAGAATCCGTATGGGTGTTCGAGTGTTCGAACCCTAATGCGTGGGAAATTGTAAGGAAACGTTGTATTTACATATCTGCCACTGTGCAGGAGAATCCGTATAGGTGTTCGAGTGTTCGAACCCTAATGCGTGAGAAATGGTAAGTGAATGCCGTATTTACATATATGCAACTATGGAGGAGAATCCGTATAGGTGTTCGAGTGTTCGAACCCTAATGCGTGAGAAATGGTAAGGAAACGTTGTATTTACATATCTGCAACTGTGCCGGAGAATCCGTATAGGTGTTCGAGTGTTCGAACCCTAATGCGTGAGAAATGGTAAGTAAATGCCGTATTTACATATCTGCCACTGTGCAGGAGAATCCGTATAGGTGTTCGAGTGTTCGAACCCTAATGCGTGAGAAGTGGTAAGTAAATGCCGTATTTACATATCTGCCACTGTGTAGGAGAATCCGTATGGGTGTTCGAGTGTTCGAACCCTAATGCGTGGGAAATTGTAAGGAAACGTTGTATTTACATATCTGCCACTGTGCAGGAGAATCCGTATAGGTGTTCGAGTGTTCGAACCCTAATGCGTGAGAAATGGTAAGTAAATGCCGTATTTACATATCTGCAACTATGGAGGAGAATCCGTATAGGTGTTCGAGTGTTCGAACCCTAATGCGTGAGAAATGGTAAGGAAACGTTGTATTTACATATCTGCAACTGTGCAGGAGAATCCGTATAGGTGTTCGAACCCTAATGCGTGAGAAATGGCAAATAAATGCCGTATTTACATATCTGCCACTGTGCTGGAGAATCCGTATAGGTGTTCGAGTGTTCGAACCCTAATGCGTGAGAAATTGTAAGGAAACGTTGTATTTACATATCTGCCACTGTGCAGGAGAATCCGTATAGGTGTTCGAGTGTTCGAAGCCTAATGCGTGAGAAATGGCAAATAAATGCCGTATTTACATATCTGCTACTGTGCAGCAGAATCCGTATAGGTGTTCGAGTGTTCGAACCCTAATGCGTGAGAAATGGTAAGGAAACGTTGTATTTACATATCTGCAACTGTGCAGGAGAATCCGTATAGGTGTTCGAGTGTTCGAACCGTAATGCGTGAGAAATGGTAAGTAAATGTCGTATTTCCATATCTGCCACTGTGCAGGAGAATCCGTATAGGTGTTCGAGTGTTCGAACCGTAAAGCCTGAGAAATTGTAAGGAAACGTTGTATTTACATATCTGCCACTGTGCAGGAGAATCCGTATAGGTGTTCGTGTGTTCGAACCCTAATGCGTGAGAAATGCTAGGTAAATGTCGTATTTACATATCTGCCACTGTGCAGGAGAATCCGTATAGGTGTTCGAGTGTTCGAACCCTAATGCGTGAGAAATGGTAAGGAAACGTTGTATTTACATATCTGCCACTGTGTAGGAGAATCCGTATAGGTGTTCGAGTGTTCGAACCCTAATGCGTGAGAAATGGCAAATAAATGCCGTATTTACATATCTGCTACTGTGCAGCAGAATCCGTATAGGTGTTCGAGTGTTCGAACCCTAATGCTTGAGAAATGGTAAGGAAACGTTGTATTTACATATCTGCAACTGTGCAGGAGAATCCGTATAGGTGTTCGAGTGTTCGAACCGTAATGCGTGAGAAATGGTAAGTAAATGCCGTATTTACATATCTGCCACTGTGCAGGAGAATCCGTATAGGTGTTCGAGTGTTCGAACCCTAATGCGTGAGAAATTGTAAGTAAATGCCATATTTACATATCTGCAACTATGGAGGAGAATCCGTATAGGTGTTCGAGTGTTCGAACCCTAATGCGTGAGAAATGGTAAGGAAACGTTGTATTTACATATCTGCAACTGTGCAGGAGAATCCGTATAGGTGTTCGAGTGTTCGAACCCTAATGCGTGTTCGAACCCTAATGCGTGAGAAATGGCAAATAAATGCCGTATTTACATATCTGCCACTGTGCTGGAGAATCCGTATAGGTGTTCGAGTGTTCGAACCCTAATGCGTGAGAAATGGTAAGGAAACGTTGTATTTACATATCTGCAACTGTGCAGGAGAATCCGTATAGGTGTTCGAGTGTTCGAACCCTAATGCGTGAGAAATGGCAAATAAATGCCGTATTTACATATCTGCCACTGTGCAGGAGAATCCGTGTAAGTGTTCGAGTGTTCGAACCCTAATGCGAGAGAAATGGTAAGGAAACGTTGTATTTACATATCTGCCACTGTGCAGGAGAATCCGTATAGGTGTTCGAGTGTTCGAACCCTAATGGGTGAGAAATTGTAAGGAAACGTTGTATTTACATATGTGCCACTGTGCAGGAGAATCCGTGTAGGTGTTCGAGTGTTCGAACCCTAATGCGTGAGAAATGGTAAGGAAACGTTGTATTTACATATCTGCCACTGTGCAGGAGAATCCGTATAGGTGTTCGAGTGTTCGAACTCTAATGCGTGAGAAATGGCAAATAAATGTCGTATTTACATATCTGCTACTCTGCAGCAGAATCCGTATAGGTGTTCGAGTGTTCGAACCCTAATGCGTGAGAAATGGTAGGGAAACGTTGTATTTACATATCTGCAACTGTGTAGGAGAATCCGTATAGGTGTTCGAGTGTTCGAACCGTAATGCGTGAGAAATGGTAAGTAAATGCCGTATTTACATATCTGCCACTGTGCAGGAGAATCCGTATAGGTGTTCGAGTGTTCGAACCGTAATGCTTCAGAAATTGTAAGGAAACGTTGTATTTACATATCTGCAACTGTGCAGGAGAATCCGTATAGGTGTTCGTGTCTTCGAACCCTAATGCGTGAGAAATGCTAGGTAAATGTCGTATTTACATATCTGCCACTGTGCTGGAGAATCCGTATAGGTGTTCGAGTGTTCGAACCCTAATGCGTGAGAAATGGTAAGGAAACGTTGTATTTACATATCTGCCACTGTGTAGGAGAATCCGTATAGGTGTTCGAGTGTTCGAACCCTAATGCGTGAGAAATGGCAAATAAATGCCGTATTTACATATCTGCTACTGTGCAGCAGAATCCGTATAGGTGTTCGAGTGTTCGAACCCTAATGCCTGAGAAGTGGTAAGTAAATGCCGTATTTACATATCTGCCACTGTGCAGGAGAATCCGTATGGGTGTTCGAGTGTTCGAACCCTAATGCGTGGGAAATTGTAAGGAAACGTTGTATTTACATATCTGCCACTGTGCAGGAGAATCCGTATAGGTGTTCGAGTGTTCGAACCCTAATGCGTGAGAAATGGTAAGTGAATGCCGTATTTACATATATGCAACTATGGAGGAGAATCCGTATAGGTGTTCGAGTGTTCGAACCCTAATGCGTGAGAAATGGTAAGGAAACGTTGTATTTACATATCTGCAACTGTGCAGGAGAATCCGTATAGGTGTTCGAGTGTTCGAACCCTAATGCGTGAGAAATGGTAAGTAAATGCCGTATTTACATATCTGCCACTGTGCAGGAGAATCCGTATAGGTGTTCGAGTGTTCGAACCCTAATGCGTGAGAAGTGGTAAGTAAATGCCGTATTTACATATCTGCCACTGTGTAGGAGAATCCGTATGGGTGTTCGAGTGTTCGAACCCTAATGCGTGGGAAATTGTAAGGAAACGTTGTATTTACATATCTGCCACTGTGCAGGAGAATCCGTATAGGTGTTCGAGTGTTCGAACCCTAATGCGTGAGAAATGGTAAGTAAATGCCGTATTTACATATCTGCAACTATGGAGGAGAATCCGTATAGGTGTTCGAGTGTTCGAACCCTAATGCGTGAGAAATGGTAAGGAAACGTTGTATTTACATATCTGCAACTGTGCAGGAGAATCCGTATAGGTGTTCGAACCCTAATGCGTGAGAAATGGCAAATAAATGCCGTATTTACATATCTGCCACTGTGCTGGAGAATCCGTATAGGTGTTCGAGTGTTCGAACCCTAATGCGTGAGAAATTGTAAGGAAACGTTGTATTTACATATCTGCCACTGTGCAGGAGAATCCATATAGGTGTTCGAGTGTTCGAAGCCTAATGCGTGAGAAATGGCAAATAAATGCCGTATTTACATATCTGCTACTGTGCAGCAGAATCCGTATAGGTGTTCGAGTGTTCGAACCCTAATGCGTGAGAAATGGTAAGGAAACGTTGTATTTACATATCTGCAACTGTGCAGGAGAATCCGTATAGGTGTTCGAGTGTTCGAACCGTAATGCGTGAGAAATGGTAAGTAAATGTCGTATTTACATATCTGCCACTGTGCAGGAGAATCCGTATAGGTGTTCGAGTGTTCGAACCGTAAAGCGTGAGAAATTGTAAGGAAACGTTGTATTTACATATCTGCCACTGTGCAGGAGAATCCGTATAGGTGTTCGTGTGTTCGAACCCTAATGCGTGAGAAATGCTAGGTAAATGTCGTATTTACATATCTGCCACTGTGCAGGAGAATCCGTATAGGTGTTCGAGTGTTCGAACCCTAATGCGTGAGAAATGGTAAGGAAACGTTGTATTTACATATCTGCCACTGTGTAGGAGAATCCGTATAGGTGTTCGAGTGTTCGAACCCTAATGCGTGAGAAATGGCAAATAAATGCCGTATTTACATATCTGCTACTGTGCAGCAGAATCCGTATAGGTGTTCGAGTGTTCGAACCCTAATGCTTGAGAAATGGTAAGGAAACGTTGTATTTACATATCTGCAACTGTGCAGGAGAATCCGTATAGGTGTTCGAGTGTTCGAACCGTAATGCGTGAGAAATGGTAAGTAAATGCCGTATTTACATATCTGCCACTGTGCAGGAGAATCCGTATAGGTGTTCGAGTGTTCGAACCCTAATGCGTGAGAAATTGTAAGTAAATGCCGTATTTACATATCTGCAACTATGGAGGAGAATCCGTATAGGTGTTCGAGTGTTCGAACCCTAATGCGTGAGAAATGGTAAGGAAACGTTGTATTTACATATCTGCAACTGTGCAGGAGAATCCGTATAGGTGTTCGAGCGTTCGAACCCTAATGCGTGAGAAATGGTAAGTAAATGCCGTATTTACATATCTGCCACTGTGCAGGAGAATCCGTATAGGTGTTCGAGTGTTCGAACTCTAATGCGTGAGAAATTGTGAGGAAACGTTGTATTTACATATCTGCCACTGTGCAGGAGAATCCGTATAGGTGTTCGAGTGTTCGAACCCTAATGCGTGAGAAGTGGTAAGTAAATGCCGTATTTACATATCTGCCACTGTGCAGGAGAATCCGTATGGGTGTTCGAGTGTTCGAACCCTAATGCGTGGGAAATTGTAAGGAAACGTTGTATTTACATATCTGCCACTGTGCAGGAGAATCCGTATAGGTGTTCGAGTGTTCGAACCCTAATGCGTGAGAAATGGTAAGTAAATGCCGTATTTACATATCTGCAACTATGGAGGAGAATCCGTATAGGTGTTCGAGTGTTCGAACCCTAATGCGTGAGAAATGGTAAGGAAACGTTGTATTTACATATCTGCAACTGTGCAGGAGACTCCGTATAGGTGTTCGAGTGTGCGAACCCTAATGCGTGTTCGAACCCTAATGCGTGAGAAATGGCAAATAAATGCCGTATTTACATATCTGCCACTGTGCTGGAGAATCCGTATAGGTGTTCGAGTGTTCGAACCCTAATGCGAGGGGAATGGTAAGGAAACGTTGTATTTACATATCTGCCACTGTGCAGGAGAATCCGTATAGGTGTTCGAGTGTTCGAACCCTAATGCGTGAGAAATTGTAAGGAAACGTTGTATTTACATATCTGCCACTGTGCAGGAGAATCCGTGTAGGTGTTCGAGTGTTCGAACCCTAATGCGTGAGAAATGGTAAGGAAACGTTGTATTTACATATCTGCCACTCTGCAGGAGAATCCGTATAGGTGTTCGAGTGTTCGAACCCTAATGCGTGAGAATTGGCAAATAAATGCCGTATTTACATATCTGCTACTGTGCAGCAGAATCCGTATAGGTGTTCGAGTGTTCGAACCCTAATGCGTGAGAAATGGTAAGGAAACGTTGTATTTACATATCTGCAACTGTGCAGGAGAATCCGTATAGGTGTTCGAGTGTTCGAACCGTAATGCGTGAGAAATGGTAAGTAAATGTCGTATTTACATATCTGCCACTGTGCAGGAGAATCCGTATAGGTGTTCGAGTGTTCGAACCGTAATGCGTGAGAAATTGTAAGGAAACGTTGTATTTACATATCTGCCACTGTGCAGGAGAATCCGTATAGGTGTTCGTGTGTTCGAACCCTAATGCGTGAGAAATGCTAGGTAAATGTCGTATTTACATATCTGCCACTGTGCAGGAGAATCCGTATAGGTGTTCGAGTGTTCGAACCCTAATGCGTGAGAAATGGTAAGGAAACGTTGTATTTACATATCTGCCACTGTGTAGGAGAATCCGTATAGGTGTTCGAGTGTTCGAACCCTAATGCGTGAGAAATGGCAAATAAATGCCGTATTTACATATCTGCTACTGTGCAGCAGAATCCGTATAGGTGTTCGAGTGTTCGAACCCTAATGCTTGAGAAATGGTAAGGAAACGTTGTATTTACATATCTGCAACTGTGCAGGAGAATCCGTATAGGTGTTCGAGTGTTCGAACCGTAATGCGTGAGAAATGGTAAGTAAATGCCGTATTTACATATCTGCCACTGTGCAGGAGAATCCGTATAGGTGTTCGAGTGTTCGAACCCTAATGCGTGAGAAATTGTAAGTAAATGCCGTATTTACATATCTGCAACTATGGAGGAGAATCCGTATAGGTGTTCGAGTGTTCGAACCCTAATGCGTGAGAAATGGTAAGGAAACGTTGTATTTACATATCTGCAACTGTGCAGGAGAATCCGTATAGGTGTTCGAGCGTTCGAACCCTAATGCGTGAGAAATGGTAAGTAAATGCCGTATTTACATATCTGCCACTGTGCAGGAGAATCCGTATAGGTGTTCTAGTGTTCGAACTCTAATGCGTGAGAAATTGTGAGGAAACGTTGTATTTACATATCTGCCACTGTGCAGGAGAATCCGTATAGGTGTTCGAGTGTTCGAACCCTAATGCGTGAGAAGTGGTAAGTAAATGCCGTATTTACATATCTGCCACTATGCAGGAGAATCCGTATGGGTGTTCGAGTGTTCGAACCCTAATGCGTGGGAAATTGTAAGGAAACGTTGTATTTACATATCTGCCACTGTGCAGGAGAATCCGTATAGGTGTTCGAGTGTTCGAACCCTAATGCGTGAGAAATGGTAAGTAAATGCCGTATTTACATATCTGCAACTATGGAGGAGAATCCGTATAGGTGTTCGAGTGTTCGAACCCTAATGCGTGAGAAATGGTAAGGAAACGTTGTATTTACATATCTGCAACTGTGCAGGAGACTCCGTATAGGTGTTCGAGTGTGCGAACCCTAATGCGTGTTCGAACCCTAATGCGTGAGAAATGGCAAATAAATGCCGTATTTACATATCTGCCACTGTGCTGGAGAATCTGTATAGGTGTTCGAGTGTTCGAACCCTAATGCGAGGGGAATGGTAAGGAAACGTTGTATTTACATATCTGCCACTGTGCAGGAGAATCCGTATAGGTGTTCGAGTGTTCGAACCCTAATGCGTGAGAAATTGTAAGGAAACGTTGTATTTACATATCTGCCACTGTGCAGGAGAATCCGTGTAGGTGTTCGAGTGTTCAAACCCTAATGCGTGAGAAATGGTAAGGAAACGTTGTATTTACATATCTGCCACTCTGCAGGAGAATCCGTATAGGTGTTCGAGTGTTCGAACCCTAATGCGTGAGAATTGGCAAATAAATGCCGTATTTACATATCTGCTACTGTGCAGCAGAATCCGTATAGGTGTTCGAGTGTTCGAACCCTAATGCGTGAGAAATGGTAAGGAAACGTTGTATTTACATATCTGCAACTGTGCAGGAGAATCCGTATAGGTGTTCGAGTGTTCGAACCGTAATGCGTGAGAAATGGTAAGTAAATGTCGTATTTACATATCTGCCACTGTGCAGGAGAATCCGTATAGGTGTTCGAGTGTTCGAACCGTAATGCGTGAGAAATTGTAAGGAAACGTTGTATTTACATTTCTGCCACTGTGCAGCAGAATCCGTATAGATGTTCGTGTGTTCGAACCCTAATGCGTAAGAAATGCTAGGTAAATGTCGTATTTACATATCTGCCACTGTGCAGGAGAATCCGTATAGGTGTTCGAGTGTTCGAACCCTAATGCGTGAGAAATGGTAAGGAAACGTTGTATTTACATATCTGCCACTGTGTAGGAGAATCCGTATAGGTGTTCGAGTGTTCGAACCCTAATGCGTGAGAAATGGCAAATAAATGCCGTATTTACATATCTGCTACTGTGCAGCAGAATCCGTATAGGTGTTCGAGTGTTCGAACCCTAATGCTTGAGAAATGGTAAGGAAACGTTGTATTTACATATCTGCAACTGTGTAGGAGAATCCGTATAGGTGTTCGAGTGTTCGAACCGTAATGCGTGAGAAATGGTAAGTAAATGCCGTATTTACATATCTGCCACTGTGCAGGAGAATCCGTATAGGTGTTCGAGTGTTCGAACCCTAATGCGTGAGAAATTGTAAGGAAACGTTGTATTTACATATCTGCCACTGCGCAGGAGAATCCGTATAGGTGTTCGTGTGTTCGAACCCTAAGGCGTGAGAAATGCTAGGTAAATGTCGTATTTACATATCTGCCTCTGTGCAGGAGAATCCGTATAGGTGTTCGAGTGTTCGAACCCTAATGCGTGAGAAATGGTAAGGAAACGTTGTATTTACATATCTGCAACTGTGCAGGAGAATCCGTATAGGTGTTCGAGCGTTCGAACCCTAATGCGTGAGAAATGGTAAGTAAATGCCGTATTTACATATCTGCCACTGTGCAGGAGAATCCGTATAGGTGTTCGAGTGTTCGAACTCTAATGCGTGAGAAATTGTGAGGAAACGTTGTATTTCCATATCTGCCACTGTGCAGGAGAATCCGTATAGGTGTTCGAGTGTTCGAACCCTAATGCGTGAGAAGTGGTAAGTAAATGCCGTATTTACATATCTGCCACTATGCAGGAGAATCCGTATGGGTGTTCGAGTGTTCGAACCCTAATGCGTGGGAAATTGTAAGGAAACGTTGTATTTACATATCTGCCACTGTGCAGGAGAATCCGTATAGGTGTTCGAGTGTTCGAACCCTAATGCGTGAGAAATGGTAAGTAAATGCCGTATTTACATATCTGCAACTATGGAGGAGAATCCGTATAGGTGTTCGAGTGTTCGAACCCTAATGCGTGAGAAATGGTAAGGAAACGTTGTATTTACATATCTGCAACTGTGCAGGAGACTCCGTATAGGTGTTCGAGTGTGCGAACCCTAATGCGTGTTCGAACCCTAATGCGTGAGAAATGGCAAATAAATGCCGTATTTACATATCTGCCACTGTGCTGGAGAATCCGTATAGGTGTTC